>JAJEJO010004829.1:57534-120930 GCA_020662805.1 Glaucomys volans
CACACACACTTCAGATAGAGCACTAATCTCCAGAATCTACAAAGTGCTCAAAAATCTTTACACCAAGAGTACTAATAACCCAATCAATAAATGGGCCAAGGAAATGAACAGACACTTTACAGAGGAAGATCTACAAGCAATCAACAGATTTATGAAAAAATGTTCAACATCACTCGTTATAAGAGAAATGCAAATCAAAACCACCTTAAGATTTCATCTTACCCCAATTAGAATGTCTCTTATTAAGAATACAGGTAACAACAGGTGTTGGTGAGGATGTGGGGAAAAGGGTACACTCATACATTGCTGCTGGGACTGCAAATTGGTGCAACCATTCTGGAAATCAGTATGGAGATTCCTCAGAAAACTCAGATTAAAACATCATTTTACCCAGTTTTCCCATTTCTCAGCATATACTTCAAAGACTTAAAATCAGCATACTACAGTGATGCAACCACAACAATGTTTATAGAAGCTAATTCACAATTGTCAAGCTATAGAACTAACCTAGGTGCCCTTCAACAGATGAATAGGTAAAGAAAATGTGGTATATATACCCAATAGAATATTACTCAGCCATAAAGAAGAATGGAATTATGGCATTTTCTGTTAAATGAATGGAACTGGAGAATATTATGCTAAGTTAAATAAGCCAGTCCCAAAAAACCAAAGGCTAATATTTCTCTCTGATATGTGGAAGGGAGAGTAGAGTGGGGAAGAATAGAATTTCATTGGATTAGATAAAGAGGAATGAAGTGAAGGGAGGGGGACGTGAATAGGAAAAACAGTAGAATGAATTCAACATAACATTCCTTTATTCATATGTGAATATATGACCTGTATAACTCCATATTATGTACAACCATAAGAATGGGATCTTAATTGGAATGGGTTGTCCTCAATGTAGGCATAATATGTCAAAATACACTCTACTGCCAAGTGTATCTAAAAACAACAAATTAAAAGAAAGAAAAAAATAAGGAAATACAAAGCATTTAAAAATTGAGCAAAATTCAGTGACCAGTTAAACATATTGAAGTCTGGAAACTTGTAATTAGGCATCTAGAAATGGTACAGAGGAATAGGAGCTAAAGGCTTACTTGAGGAAATAGGCAGAATTTTCCAAAATTTTGCAAAAATGAATTTACAAATTCAATAAATCTTGGGAACTCTAAGTAAATTATAAGTAAATAATACCACATCAAGTAATGTCATAGTAAAACTGCTGGAAAAAAGAAAAAGGAAATTTTTTGGCTGCAGTCTCAGGTTAAAAAAGCAAAAACACCATATTGCAAATAGAATAACAATGACAGAGTTCGTGGTTAATTGATTGTTGAAAACAATGGAAGCAAGAATTCAGCTGAATACAATCAGTTTTTAAAATTTTACAAAAAGAATAAAACCCTATAGACCAATGACATCAGCCTGATGATGAAATAGGGAGCCCAGGATCCTCCTTCTTTGATCCTCCTCAAACATTGACTCAACAGTAACACATGAATCACCCTTCCTGAGAAATCTATAAATTAATTGAGAGCCTCCTATACCCAGGAAAATATAGAACCAGACACATCAAAGCCAGTAAGAAAATTTGAGATAATCTTTTGTTATAATCTCTGGAGCACAGCAGTATGTAATCAGAAGTGAAATTCTCCAGCTCCCAGTTCCTCCCTTGGGAGAAAATGCATCCAACCATCTACCCAAAATTTCAACTTTACTAGGGGATACTCAAGACTTGATTAACTGCTGTCTCTTCTGTTTCAGAGTGTTATAGAACCTAGCACAGATTCAAAGACTGGGAGTAGTGAGAACAAAGATGGCTGTATGACCATTTAATCCCTCCTCTCAGTTAAGTGCATAATGAGAGTATGAAAGTCCCAAGCTTTTCCCTGGGTTTGGAAAGAATTGGTCCACATATTTAATGTTTCAATTTTTTTGGTGACTAATCCATGGGCTGATTTTGGTTTCATTTGGTTGGAGTGCTCATGGAACCTGGCATACTTTAGACCACTGAGAACTGCAAAAAACGAAGAGGGTCGTTTGGACTAGCATGAAGGTTTAAGAAGTTCTAGAATCTCAACAGGGCTAATTGGTTAATGTTTTCTCTGTTAGAAAGCTAGAAAATGTCAGCATTTCTAATGCACATATACCAACACAAAGAGTAAAGGAAAATGAATAAATAGAGAAACATGCTTCCCAGAGAGAAGCTAGGTAAATCTCTAGAAACCAACACTAATGAAATGCAGATATGTGATTTATCTGACAGAGTATACAAAGGATTTATCAGACAGATACTTAGAGAGTTCAGGAGAACAATGAATGAACAAAGTAATAATTTAAACAGAGATAGGAAGATTGGAAAGTAACAAGCAGATACCTTGGGCTGAAAAATTCATTAGCAGACAATATCGAGCAGAAAAAAAAGTATTTGCAAACTCAAAGACAGGTCATTTGAGTTTATTCAGAGAAGTAAAAAGTAAAAATAAAAACAATTAAGAAAGCTTAAGGGAACATGATCAAGGAAACATATATATGCATTATTGTGGTCACAGATTGAGAAAGAACAAAATAACGGATGGCTTATTCAAGGATATAGTGGCTGAAATGGCATCAAATATGGGGAAAGAAATGGCATCTGGATCTAAGAAGCCTAATGGTTCTCACAAGTATGCTGAACCCAAATAATTCACTTTGAGAATTCACTTTGAGATGCACAATCAAATTATCAAGTCAAATATAAATACAAAATTTTGAAAGCAACAAGATAAAGTATCTTACCACATAAGGAGAATTTTCACAAGATTATCAACAGATTTCTCAGCAAAAGTTTTTCAGGCCAGAAGGGAGTGGAATAATATATTTAAAGTGCCAAAGTTTGAAAAAAATGTTCTTCAAAAATGAAGGAGAGATAGACTTCCCAAGATAAATAAGTAAATAAAAACTGAGAAAGTCCACCAACACTAGAATTGCCATATAAGAAACACTAAAGGTGGTTCTTCAAGTGGAAATGAAATAACACTAAATGGAAATTCAAAAGCATATAAGACAAACATCTTTACCCTATGTATATGTATGAATATGCAAGTTGTATGATTCTACTTTGCATACAACCAGAAAAACGATAGTTGTGTACAACAAAGTAAAATAAAAATAAATAAATAAAAAGCATATGAAAGAGTAAAAGTCACTGGTAATGACAAATATGTAGACACATAGAGCATGATGTAGCACTGTAATAGGGGTGTATATCACATTTACAAAGTTTTAAATATTACTGTACTATGAATAGTTAATGGTTATATAGTATATTAATATAAAATATGATTTATGACATCAATAACATAAAGTATGTATATATAGTAATAAAGGAGTAGAGTTTCTGCATGTGATTGAAGAAGTTTTTTCCTCAGCTTAAAATAGACTTATAACATGTTTTATGTAAACCCTATGATAATCACAAAGAAAATACCTATATTATAACTGAAAAGAATGAAAATTAGATCAAAGCATGTCTCCACAAAAAGATCAATAAAGAGCAAGGAAGATAGAAATGGAGGGGAAAAAAGTGCTGTAAGAGGTACAGAAAACAATAAAAAAAGGGCAATACAAGTCCTTCCATACCAGTAATTACTTTAAAGATAAAAGGAATAAAAGTCCCAAACAAAAAGACCGATTTGCTGAATGGATTTTTTTAAAAAGTCCCACTGTCTTCAAAAAACTGACTTTAGGGTTAAGGGCACGTGTAGTCTAAAAGTACATAAAAAGATATTCCATGCAGTTGTTAACTGTATTAGTCTGCATTCTTCAGAGAAACATCACATGTATGTATATGCCAACAGGAAACGCACATGCGCGCGCGCACACACACACACACACACACACATACACACATATGGATGGATATATGCATATATGCATATGAATCTATTTATATGCAGATTTATTTTGATCAATTGACTCATACAATTATGAAGGTTGACAAGGCCTGTAGTCTTCTCTTAGCCCTGGAGCCAAGGAAAGACAGGGTAAATTCCATCTGAATTAGAAAGCCTGGGAACCAGAGGAGTCAATGGAGAAAATTTCATTTGTGGAAAGGAGATGACGTGTATTATGGTTTGGATGTGAGGTGTCCCCCAAAAGCCCACATGTGAGACAATGTAAGAAGGTTCAGAGAGAAATGATTGGGTTGTAAAAGCCTTAACCCAATCAGTGAATTAATCCCGCATGCATTATTTGAAGCGGTAGGGTGTGGTTGGAGGAGGTGGGAATTGGGGCATGGCTATGGGGTATATATTTTGTATCTGGAGAGTGGAGTCTCTCTCTCTGCTTTGTGATGATGTGAACTGCTTCCCTCTGCCACACTCTTCCACCATAATGTCCTGCCTCACCTTGAGCCCTAAGGAATGGAGCTGGCCTTCTATGGACTAAGACCTCTGAAACTGTGAGCTCTCAAATAAACTCTTCCTCCTCTACAGTTGTGCTGGTTGGATCATTTAATCACAACAGCAAAAAACTGACTAAAATAACATGTTGAAGCTTAACTAGTGGAACATGAAGAAAAAGGTGGATTCCACTTTCTTCTGCCTTTTGTTCTTTTCAAACTTTCAACAGATTGGACAATATCCACTCACATTAGGGAGTGTAATTATTTTACATAGTTCAGTGATTTAAATGTTAATTTCATCCAGAAACACACTCACAGACATCCCTAGAAATAATGGACAAATTGACATATGAAATTAACCATCCTCGTAAACAAAAAAGAACATGAGTAGCTATATTGTTATCAGAAACAATAGAATTCATGTCATGTATTCACAAGACACAAAGATACTACATAATAATAAAATGGTCAATTCCATAGAAGATTCAGCAATTATAATATGTAATCAACCAACTTCAGAGCACTTAAAAATATAAAGCAAATACTGGTAGACATTGAGGGAGAAATGGACAGAAATAAGTAATAGTTGGAGACTTTAATGCCCTATTTTCAATAGTGAAGAAGGTATTCAGCTATAAAAACAATAAGGATGTCATCAGTATGAAAAGCACTATAGATCCAATGAGCCTGATAGATCTGCACAGAACTATTGCCTAACAGCAAGAGCACACCGATTTTTCTTAATTGCACATGGAATATTCTTCTGAACAGATCAAATTTTATGTGAAAAAGCACATTTTAATGAATTTAAGAAAATCAAAATCATATAAAGTATCTTCTGTCCTCAGTGCAATGAAACTAGAAATAAATAACAGAAGAAAAACTAGAAAATTCACATCTGTGGAATTCAAATGGCACACTGCTGAACAGAGATAAAATAAGAAATTAAAAGAGAACTTCAACAGTATCTTCAGAGAAATGTAAACTTAAGACAACATACCAAAACCTTTAAGGTTGTGAAAGCAGTACTAAGAGGAAAGTTTATAGAGATAAATGCCTACATTTAAAAATTAAGAAAAGACTAAAATAAACAATCTAAAATACACCTCAAAGAACTAGAAAAATAAGAAAAACCTAAGCTCAAAATTACCAGAAGGAAAGATATAACAAACATTAGAGAAGAAATAGATGAAATAGAGACAAGAAAAAATTAGAAAAAAATCAATGAAACTAAAAATTGACTTTTTGAAAACATAAAATTTATCAACTTTTAGCTAGACTTAGTAAAAAGATAAAAGATCCAATTAAATAAAATCAGAAGTAATGAGGAGGTATTACAACTGGTATTTCAGAAATGCAAAGAATTAGAAAGAAAATAATTTGATTAATATTGGTATCAAAAAGCAATACTTAGGAGTTGAGAAACTTAAGGAATTGAGAGATTTACACACTGAAAAGTACAAAAACTAAATAAATTAAAGACAAATAAATGAAAAGCTATATTGTGTTCTCATGGATTAGAAAATTTGCTATTGTCAAAATGACCAAACACTAAAGTCATCTATCTATTCAGTTGATCCTTATCAAAATTCCAATAGTGTTAATAGTCCAGCTGCCCAGGAGATGTGATAAAGCCCTGCCTGAGGAAGTTCTGTGCAAAGGTATGGAACAATAACTGTCTTGACCTTGAGTTCAGACACCAGCTTCCAGGGATAGAGAATTCTGAGCATAACAACATAACCACAATTTCTTGCAAGGGCTGCAAACTTCAAGTCTGCCTCCTTTGCAGAAACTCTTGACAATGGGTTTCTTGGGTACAGTAGAATAATAGCAGGAATAATAATAGCACTACAACAAAATACCAGAATAATAATAGCATTACAACAGTAGAATAGCTACAAAAATGTTTCTAGTTCTGCAACTTTTAGTGCCCAGAGAACAACACCTGGATAGTTTAAACTCCCTGATTGTGAATGTGCTGAGCTAACTCTGGGTCACACTGTTCCTCCATCAGAGATTGGTGACCCACCTGGTCCCAGCTTTCTCTCTATAAGTGTTTGTGTGAATTTCTTAACCTCCCATTGCCCCTCATCAGTTTCTAGGGTTCAGTAGTGTAGGTCGTAGCAAATTTTTCAGATTTTTTTCTATTTTCCCATTTAATTACCTTAGGTCCTTTACATTTTCACATCATTAAAATTAACTTGATAATTTCAAAAAAAATCAATAATAATAGGGCACTAATCTCCAGAATCCACAAAGTACTCAAAAATCTTTACACCAAGAATACTAATAACCCAATCAATAAATGGACCAAGGAAATGAACAGACGCTTTACAGAGAAAGATCTACAAGCAATCAACAGATTTATGAAAAAATGTTCAACATCCCTTGTTATAAGAGAAATGCCAATCAAAAACACCTTAAGATTTCATCCTACCCCAATTAGAATGTCTTTTATTAAGAATACAGGCAACAACAGGTGTTGGTGAGGATGTGGGGAAAAGGGTACACTCATACATTGCTGGTGGGATTGCAAGTTGGTGCAGCCACTCTGGAAAGCAGTGTGGAGATTCCTTAAAAAACTTGGAATGGATCCACCATTTGACCCAGCAATCCCACTCCTCGGCCTATACCCAAAGGACTTAAAAACAGATTACTACAGTGATGCAGCCACATCAATGTTCATAGTTGCTCAATTCACAATAGCTAGACTGTGGAACCAACCTAGATGCCCTTCAATAGATGAATGGCTAAAGAAACTGTGGTATATATACACAATGGAATATTACTCAGCCATAAAGAAGAATAAAATTATGGCATTTGTAGGTAAATGGATGATGTTGGAGACTGTTATGCTAAGTGAGATTAGCCAATCCCCAAAATCCAAAGGCCCAATGGTCTCTCTGATAAGTGAATGATGATGCATAATGAGGGGTGGAAGGGAGGCAAGAATGGAGGAAGGATAGATAGCATAGAGGGAAGGGAGGGGTAAGGTCAGGGTGGGGGGGTAAGAATAATAACAGAATGAGACAGACATCATTGCCCTGAGTACATGTATGAATGCACAGATGGTGTGACTTTACATTGTGTACAACCAGAGAAACAATAGCTGTACTCCATTTGTGTTCAATGAATCAAAAATTAAATAAATATAAAAAAATCAATAATAATAATAATAATAGAAGATCAACATACTAGAGCAAGTTGATCAGAGGAGGAAAGAGGGAGTAAAAGAGAAGGTATTGGGGATTGAGAGTGATCCAATTATGTTATGTGCATTTATGAATATAGCATAATAAATATCAATATTGTGTATAATTATAATGCAGCAATTAATTATATTTTAAGACTATTTTAAAAATCTGTCAGCATTTTAATTGAATTTGAGAAGAGTCCAGAGATTAATTAGAGAGGATAAATATTTTAATCAGTGAGTCTTAAACTCATGTGTTATATACTCCACTTCTTTAGGTTTATTATTATTGTTGTTATTGTAATATAATATTATATCAGAGATGTTCTGTAGTTTTCCCTGTAATCATCTTGCATATATTTATTAAGTTTATAATTGGGCATGAGACAGATGTAAATACAATAATGAATTATAAATGGTGCATTTCACTTTTCAGTTTGTGGCTTTGTAAAAGTACAACTGATTTTTATATTCATAAATTCTATGTCCCTGTGAGTCAGTGTTTGTTAATATGACCAAAATATTTGACAAGAACAACTTAGAGGAAAAAAGATTTATTTTGATTCGTAGTTTCAGAGGATTCAGTCCTGTCTCCCTAAGATTGACAGAGAGGCAGGGTAGAGGAGTTGGAAGGGGGGGTCAGTGATAGTTATATTCAGAGGGTACACCCCCAGTGGCCTACTTCCTCCAACAATGCCCTACCTGCCTATAGTTACCACCCAGTAATTCATTCAAATTTTAATCCATCCTGATGTGGTTACAATCCTCACAATTCAATCATTTCCTAAAAGCCCCACCCATGACCCTTTTACATTAGGAATTATGGTTTCAACACATAAAGTTTTGGGGACATTCAGATCCAGTCTACAACATTCATGCATCAAAAATTCACTTAAGTGCCCAAGTTGTCATAGATTTCTGAAGAACTTCCACAAAATAGTTATATTTGCTGTCTTAGTTCAGGCTATTATTTTTTTTAAAAAGCACCACTTAATTCAGACTGATATAAAAAAAGCACTCTGGTGTTTATAAAACAACGGAAATTTATTTTGCTCAGTTCTGGAGAATGTAAGTCTAAGATCAGGATGCCAGAATGGTTGGATTCCGGTCACGGCCTCCTCCTAGGTTGAAATTTGCCAACTTCTTATTGTATCCTCACGATGGCAAAACGAGGGCACCAAAGTTAGCAGGAGTCTATTTCATAGGGGAGCTAATAGAATCTCCCTTGGAATATTATCACTTTGAAGTACAAAGGTTAAATTTTGAGGGTATAGCATTTTGCACTGGCATAAAGAGTTTTTTTTATTATATAATGAGCATTATAAATGTTACCTAATTGAGTATCTTGATTTTGTTGCTTTATTTAACAGTTGTTGAACTTTGCCTTGGCAGACATGTAAATTACCTATAGATAACTTTCATCTCCCTAGCTATGTGTGCTTTAGATATTGTTCAGATTATAATTTTCTGATTATTACTTTATGTGACTTTTGGAAATTCCTATGTATGTGTGGCCTAGTACTCAACAAACATTCAAAGAAACTGCTATGCATATTTCCAGACGATTTTCTACATTAATTATTTTTTCCAAAGCTGTGTTGAGCACCTTCCAGGCCACTCTGAATTCCTAATTTTAATTATAGTTCTCCATCTAAGTTCTGTTTGAGTAATCTTCCCCTGTGCCTATGCTTTGAGTTTCTCCCTAGACAAATAGCTGGGGTAAACACAGGGCTTTCTATTTTTTTCACCTTTCTCAGGGATCACAGAAACATGCTATTTGTGGTTTAATGTCTATAAACAGATTTGTCAGGTATTTTATTTTTTTCTGAGAGAAGTTTAATCTGAGTTTTATTACTCCATCATAACTGGTAAAAAAAGTATATATTTTTAAATTTTTTATTTGTTCTAATTAGTTGTACATGACAGTAGAATGCATTTATACACTTTGATAAATCATACATAAATGGTGTGTAAATTCTCATTTTTCTGATTGTACATATTGTAGGATCACATCTGTTATGCAGTCATATATGTACATGAGGTAATTATGTCTGTTTCACTCTATTATCCTTCGTACCCCCATACCCCCTGCCCTCCCTTCACTCCCCTCTGTCTTATATAAAATAACTCTATTCTTCCATAGCACCCCCTGCGCCCATTGTGAATTAACATCTGCATATCAGAGAAGACATTCTGTTTTTGGTTTTTTGGATTTGACTTATTTTGCTTAGCATGATATTCTCCAACTCTGTCTATTCACCAGCAAATGCCACAATTTCATTCTTCTTTAAAGTTGAGTAATATTCCATCATATATATATATATATGGAATATATCATCATATATATAGTATGATGATACTATATATATATAGTATAGTATCATATCATAGTGTAGTATCATATATCATATCTATAGTATAATATCATATAGTAATATTCCATCATATTTATATATGGAATATATAGAATATATATATATATATATCACATTTTCTTTATCCATTCATCTTTTGAAAGGGTTCCTAGGTGGTTTCATAGTTTAGCTATTGTGAGTTGAGCTGCTATAAACACTGATATGGCTTCAGCACTGTGCTTTGGGTATAAACCCAAGAGCAGGATAGTGGAGTCAAATGGTGGTTCCATTCCAAGTTTTCTGGGGAATCTCCAAACTGCTTTCCATGTTTGCACCAACTTGCATTCCCACCAGCAATGTATGAGTGTACCTTTCCCCCCACATCCTTGCCAACATTTATTGTTGCTTATATTCTTAATAATTGCCATTCTGATTGGAGTGAGATGAAATCTTAGAGTAGTTTTGATTTAAACTCTCTATATTTTTCAAATGTATCTTTCTCATTGCTTAAAAAATATCTGGTCTTTTTAATATTCCCTATTCTCATTTTGAAACATCACCATGAGAATGAATTCTTCTTCTTATATTGTAATAAAGATAGCCTAATCAATGATGTTCACATTAGAGTTTTTCTGGCATCAAGTGACCCAGTAAATGAAAATAATAAAATTGCTGTTTCTTTGGGACATTCTCATGGACACTAAAGAATGAAGGTTGATGACCCATGGAACAAAATGGTTCCAAGTCCATTTTCCTACTTGATTTTTATCATGTGTACCCAGTTGTCACTAGATTTGATTTCTCACCAACTCCATTTCTATAACATTAAATTTCTGTTTTTGGATTGAAATTAGATGAAGTCATAGTACTTTATGTTTCTATTGAACTATAAAAATTGAACAGTTTAAGTTTAGGGACTTATTTATTCCCTTGCTACATACTGTTTTAGTTGTCTTCACATAATATACTTAATTTTTACAACATTTCTATAACATATCTAATAATGACACTATCATAAATGGAGACATAGCTTTTAAATTAAGTGACTTTCTCAAGTTCTCACAAATAGTTGAACTAGGATTTGAATTCTGAGTTTGTGCCTGCAATAATAAAAAGTGCTTTTATGTAAAAAAGAATTAATTTAAAATCCCTCCTTTGCCATCATTAGACATAAAACAATCTCCAGCAAAATACTGTATTTCAGTCAGTTTCCTCTTTGCCAAAAAAGAAGGTGATGATATTACAACCTTGAAACATTATTTCAGGGATTAAAGAAATTAACATTAAAGTACCTAAGAATATTTCTGCACATGTAGGCATTTGATAAACAACATTGGACTGGACATCTTCCATCTGTTTTTCAAGGTCTAATCTCCGTTCCTTTCCAATCATCCCTGAAGCCAAATGTCTATTATTAAAAAGCAGGGAAATCAAAATCAATGCTGAATTAGGCTAATATGAACTTTAAAGAGATCAGAAGAGGACAGGAAAGTGTTTCAGGTTATTTATTCCATTCCCTTATTTCCTTTTCCAGAGCTATCATGTTCCCTCAAAGCAGTTTGTTATGGAAACTACAATGCATTTGTTCCGGTAATCTCTACAGATTTCTAGACGCTCAGGGTTCTTGCACTATTACTGTTGGTTTCCATTCACATTAGTCATTCATATTGAAGGAAATCTCTGTAAATGAGCACCTTTGAATTATTCCAATTTAAGAGTTTGCTTCCTATTTTTTACTAACTGACATATTTTTCTTTTGTTCCTATTTCCATGATATTGCACTTCTTTAATTTTTCAAAGTTATGGATAATTTTAGGTTATGATACATAATTTAATGTTTAATTTGTACAAGTGCACATTACATTTATAAACAACCTATTTATTTATATATGCATATCTATACCTATATGTATCTATATCACCCATATATATCTGCATTTATATTTATCAATATCTAGAAAGAGAGGGGGAGAAAATGCCTAGGAGCATGTCCCAAAATTTTTCTTTAGTAAAATTGTTTATTGTGGTTTTAAATTTTGGAAATTAGTCATAGATTTTCTTTTGTTTTTAAGCGTATTAGAACAAGAAATATATACAAGAAAAGTATATTATTCTTATATCCTTATTTTAATATGAAACTATGTACGATTGATAATATTTAAAAAAATCAGCTTATTAATATCATTGACTATCACTAGATTAATAAAAAAAGTAGTTGGACTTTTTATTTTTATCTGATACTATAAACAATTATCAGTTTACAATTCATCATTGAAGTTTCCTAGACATCACTATGATGAAGGATTCATTAGAAACCAATCCCTTGTTTTCATTTATTTGAGGAAAAACTCCATTGCTGGCTGTATTTAATATCTGCTGTCATTTGTAGGAGGTGAGTGCCCTCTTCTGGTTCTATGATAAAACTGTGGATCAAATAATGCCATCTGTAGTTGAATCATTTACCTGTTATATTCTAATTAGCTTCCTTTTGCAGTCAGAGAGTTTAATGAAATAATGTGCTTTTTGCTCTGCTGTATCCTTTGTCACAGTAACACAATGTGTACTCATTTCTTCTAAGCAATTTTCACTCTTTCTTAATCTTTATGATCTTTCTCTAAGCATAGGATGAAAGGTTGCCTCTAAGATTTCTATTACTTGGGATGGGAAAATACATTTAGCATATTAGGTTCTGAGCAAAAACATAATATCTTCTTTCAAATAGTTTAAAAGACAAAAGAAAAGGAAAGAAAGGAGGATGGCAAAAGAGTGAAGGTTGCTAAATTTAGCAGCTCATGTCAGTTTTGTATTTGGATAATATAACGGGATACTAAGAACATGACTTCTCCCCACTTTACACACACACACACACACACACACACACACCACAAGGAAACAAAAATATGTAGTTTCTGATGTAATCATTTTTAAGAAAATAAGGACACCTTTTCACTTCTCTCATTGTTTTCAGATTAGTCACCAATTCTTCAATGTTTTGCAGTTGATTAACAGTCACGAATCATAACCACTTTTGACATGATGAGAATATGCTGTTAAAACATTGCCAAGCAGGAGCCAAGAATTATAACTTAAGCAAAATATCCTTCTAACACATACATTACACATGGAAGGCTTACTTTATTTTAATGTTTAACAAGTAGGTTAAGCCAGAATTTTTGTGCTCTGATCTTAGAACCTAGAATTTATATTCTTTAGTGAATGATCCCTGTGTCTATACCAATACAATTATCTTTACAATTCACAGTAAATATTATTGGACAAAAGAGTGTGTGATTTCTTGCTCAACAGAATTGTCACCTATTACCATCAAAGTCATCAGAGGACTGTTCATTTCCACTTCTCCTTTTGTTCATATGTTCATATAATATTAAGGCAAGCAGAACTTATACACACAAACAAGGGAGGAAATTCTTTGTCATAAAATTTTGCATAAGAAAAATCCATTTTAATTGAAAAATAAGAAACTTCAATTTCCTTATTTTTTCTTCACCAATATTCTCAGATGTATGGGTATATCTGAAATTGATGGAATTATTAAATATTGATTGATTCATTCAGGTTTAGAAATTAAGATAGTCTGATGATTCAGACCCCCAAAGACTTTTTTTCACAACACAACAAAACTGGAATCACTTTGCTTTAGCTATTCTACAAACCTAGACTATACATGGCATTGTTTCCCTCATTTTATTTAGTAGAAAAACATTGCTAAAAGTCACACCATATGAATTGAAAATTCAACTTGCTCTTAATAATTTAAGATACAGAGTCCCGAATTACTTAGCCTTGAATAAAAATTGGCCACACAATCAGGAATAAAAGCATCAATAGATGGCACTAGAAGATCATAAGTCTCAGAGGAAAGTCCATAGTTCTTGTTTTCATCTCCAATTCCCATAATACATTCAACAGAGGTGCAGACGGGAATGGAGAGGAACTATAGATAAAGAATCACAGCCACAGAGTAGATACTAATTCCTCTGCCTGTTTTTCCTGGAAAGCATCCTGGAATCTTTTGGGGAAAAAGCAAATGGCCAATTTACTGCAGAGATTGTGCTCAAGGCACATTAACCATCTCATTTAGTTTTAATCAAAAATAGATAAAAGGGAGTTACACACTGACATTTATCAGGGGGTTTTGTTGTTCCATTTGCTGTTCCTGGTAATTGAGGTCTTGCTACTTTAAAACAGCCCAGTGAATGTCTTTGTTATGAAGACAATTGTTACTTTTTTTCCATAGGCAAATACCCCAGAAGCAATTATGAAATATACATTTTTTTTCTATTTTTTTCGTAACAAAGTGGACACAAAGACATGAAAGTATTTTTTTTCTTTCATTAAACCTGAAATGGTGTGTATTCCATAGCAGCAGATTTATTTATCTTTCATTTTGTAAATCCTCCAAGGCTGAGTCCTGCCTGTACCACACTGGCCTCGTCCCAGCTTGAGGAGCCCAGTAGCCATGACTCATCTTTTACAGTGGCAGCTTTGAAGCATGTTCCAGACCTGCTTTTCCCACAGCTGTCCTAATCCTCTTTCACATGACCATGAAGACAGCTTTTAAATCCAGCAGAAGAGGTTTCTGACATTATTTTCAAGCTATAAAAAATATTTGCAGGTCCAGGAGTGGGAAATGACATGTGGATATTTGGAGAAAATCATTGGTTATCTTTTTTCTTCCCAGCTAGCTACCAAGAATATCTTAGGAAATGTCTCAGCATTCTGTAAGAATGTTTCCAAACATTTCTTATCATTCCAATGCTGCATTCTCTGTGGGAAGAAATTATTTAAAAATTATCAGTTTCTGAAGATGAATTCTTATTGAATCTGGAATCATAAAATATTTTTAAATGTTTAGTGGTTCATAGAAATAGTGTAGAATAGTTCAGTTTCATTCTCATTAATAGAATTAAGTTTTTCTGTGATTTTATTGATATCTTATTCTTTATCAGTGGCCAAGAATAGAACTGGCCAATCAAAATGTAAAATTTACTCAGACATGTGATGTTAAAGGATTTCTACTACTAGGGATTATCATGTGTCTCTCAGAAAAATCATATATATGAACTGAAAGTATCTTTCTTTCTCTTTATTTGATCTTCCCTTCCACTTCCCTTCCTCCCTGTCATCTTCTTTCTTTTAAAATTTTTCTTCTTTCTCCCTTTCTCATGTACATTCCATAATATTTTTGAATTCTTATTCTAAGATTTTTCCATGCAATGTTTCTTCTAAATTCTCTAGCTAATTCTAACTACCCTTTGATTTTTAGCAAAGAAAAGTGGTGTTCAGATAATGTATAAAGAGGGAGTTCCATGTCTGAGAGACAGTAAGGAAGTTAAAATGTTTTCTGCCTATTTTCTAAGTTGCTCAGATTAACAACAAATGCATAAAAACAGTGTTATATGAAATATCACAAATGAGATGGGCACATTCTCCTTAACCCATAGAATGAAATTAATTAAGACTTAGTTAAGAAGCTGAGTGGAACTGAAAAACCAGAAAGAACCAACATTCCTAGGGCAATTTTTGTATTCTCTTTCAGGAATTTCATTGTGCATGACTTTGTATGCAGATGGATATAGGGTATAGATTTTCTGCTCATAATTTTTCAAGTATAATGACTTTGGAGGTTAATGTCTGAAAGCTTAGGTTTTCATGTAACAGAATTAGGTGGAGGAAAGACTAGGTAAGGTTTTAACTCATAGCTGTAGGGCAAAGTGAGCTATGCAAAAGCGATGCAGAGATATTAGGCTACTCCTTGAGGAATGGAGAAAAGGGTGGATTTGATAATCCCTTTCCTCATCTGTAATAACATTCTGACATTTTCACTCTCATGTGACTCCAAGAAAAATATATTTTATAGCAGTAGCCAGAGGTTTTTATTATCACTTAGTAAATCCTGGAGACGACTTTTTCTTTTATTCAAGTATATCATAGCCTCACATGAAAAATACCTAAAATGATTAAAAAAAATCTTTTTTTCCAATCTTGACCCACCTATTGAAAGAATTAAGATGTTCCTTAACAAGAGGTACAGGTTCAGATACAGCAAATTTTAAGAAAATTTTAATGAAAATCGATTCCAGGACAGATTTAGTGGTGCATATCAGTACTCAGACAATTATACCAATAATTATGAAGGTATTTTACCCCTTCCTTACAAAAAACTTTTTTGGGGGAGAAGTCCATCCAGGGTGCCATATATCTTACTAATTACACTATGCATATTAGAGGCAGGCATAACTATGGACCCCTTCTTTTCATTGAGATTTATCTTATTTATCAAGATAAATATTTATCAAGATTTAGGTGAGTAGTTTGAGATGTGGGTAGTTTGGAGGAGAAGAGAGAGATTTTCAGGTCATGTTTAGAAATTTTACATTTATGCAAAGACTGATGTTAATGCATAAAAATACTTTACTAAAGGGAATGGAATGATAAGACTGAGTTTTAAATTATTTTCATTGGAGTATGGAGTGGCAATTGGAGGGAGACATAATAATTTCATAGAAACCAGTGAGGAGGATATTGCAAAAATCCAGGTAAAAATATCTGTGTTTAGACTACATTGGTAGCTGCAAAGATAGAAAGAGCAAAGTTATTTTAAAAATGAAATTGACAAGACATTTGGGAAGTAAAGGAAATTGTGGCATGGCACATGTTATGATGGGGTATATGGTAAATGTTGACATAAGTTTGTTACCCTAGATAAAGAAGATGAATGTGTTACTGAATCTCCAGCACCTTAACATTAGCAGAGAAGACTGAACTGGTGACAAAGTTTAGAGACAATAACATAATGGTGGTAATTAAAGTTGTCAGCATTTATGAGAACATTGACTAGGAGATTATGTTCAAGGCCATGTAGTAAGGGAGGGGAAATATAAACTTTGGTATATAACTCACCACAAGAGTTTAATAAGGCAAAAGCAACAGATGAACATTTCAACATGGAGTAAAATCTGAGGCAGATGACCACAGAACATGATTTAATAATGTAGCCATCTTTCAGCAAATATATACTAAAAGACTCCTGCGTAAGTGAATTGAAAGAGGTGTGTCACTGAAGAGCGGTAATTTTAGAAGCCCAGGCCAAGGGTGTCATTTATTTAACCTAGATATGCATTTCACAGAAAAGGAGGCAGCCTTTTTGCATTCTATGGAGACTGCAGAATCATCAACTAAATCTCAAAGCATTAAAAACTACTCTGCATTAAATGTTAAAATTGTATTTTGGATAAATCAACACCATTAGTAAATGGAGAATTTCGAGGACTTCTCAGATAATTCTGCCTCAAAATTGAGGCAAGAATGAAAAACATCTTTTAGACTATATATGTAATCATGGGCATATTATCCAAGACTATTTTTTTCTGTTGTCAGTTACCAAACTTAAATTGAAGCAGCTAACCAAAAGGTGGAATATATTGGTGTTTGGAACTCTTTTGCTCTCTGATGCATGACATGATTGTACCCTAAATCTCAAATATATTTAGTCTCTTTCTAATCTTAGATTTACATGACTCTGATTATTTGATTGCTCAGATAAAATAAAAGAAGTAAATTAGCATAATGTCTTTCTGAGAGAAATCCCAGGAGTGCCTCTGAGTGATCTTGTTTGGAGAATGGGTTCATTGTCCTCCAATATGATGGCTGGGGTATAAGGTACTGCCTGCAGGTCTGAGTCAGATACATAAACCCTTCACCCAGTGAAACAGTTCAGCTCCATTGAAACACTGAAAAGAGGAACTCTGTGATTAGAACAGGGAGAAAGCTGTCTATCAAAGTGGGTTCTACAAAAACCCTAAATAAATTCATCTTCTAATACTCTGCATAATTTTCCACTATTCTTCCCTTCTACTCTGGCCCAAACTTCTTTCAAAAGGTTCAGAGTGTTATTACATTGACCAGTAAACTCTTTTCCATATTTCCCATGGTTAAATTTCTCTCATATTTCAATTCTTGTCATCTTTAATCATTATAATGAAAAATACAAACTTTGATCTTAATCTTGAAGGATTAACACAATGTCAAGTTATTAGTTTTATTGCCTAATG
The DNA here is from genome assembly GCA_020662805.1 of Glaucomys volans. Lineage (NCBI taxonomy): Eukaryota > Metazoa > Chordata > Mammalia > Rodentia > Sciuridae > Glaucomys > Glaucomys volans. Next base: position 75,541 of record JAJEJO010004829.1, read on the forward strand.
CCTGTCGCCTTTCTCTAACATGGTTAGTTCATGAGAACAAGAGATGCCTAACTCAATTCTATATCTACTATCTATATCAGTTAATAAATGTTCATTAAATTAATAAACAACTGATTCTCTGAAAATATTTAATTTTCTTTTCTTCAGAACCCCTAGTATTACTCTTAAAACTTTGAGACAAATGGCTCAACTTGTCATTGTATTTTGCTCAGATTCCAATTTTCATTCCTAATACTGGAGCCAATCCACATAGAGACCTATGGTGATGTTTGTTCTTTAGTATTAATGTGTTCTTGTAGCTGTTCTTTCAAATACAAAGTATTTTTTTCAGACAGTTCCAAAGTAGTGCAAATCCCAGAGAAGTATAAGATGTTGTCTTAATAGATTTTATAATCTCTTATCTAAAAAATGATTCCTAGCAGTACTTCATGAAGATGATATAACTAGAATTTTGAAAATGACCTTTTCAGTACTTTTTAATGAAAACATCACATTATTATGCTTATTTATGTACAGTGAAATATAAATGATATTACCAGTGCATTTACACATTTCTATGCCTACCTTTAATTGTTGGAATATATTCTTTCCATGGGTTTTTCACATTTCAGGACATACTTTGAGCATCTTTTCAAGGATGTTTCCATGGTAAATAGCCTTAGAAGACAGAGAAAAGCACAGGAATTGTTTCCTTTTGTGTGGAGCAAAGTGCAACATTTTTTACCCAATCAGTATAATAAAAATAACACCTCTGTTTAGAACAAAAATGGGGCAGATTTTCTTGCTGCTCGTTATAGATGATTGAGGTTTTGTAAATTTGGAATTTCTCAGCTGACACAAATCCATGGAGTGCATGAGATCCGCCTGACTAGGTTTATATCACCACTTTGGGAACTAGGATAAAGTAAAGAGGGTACAGACATGACACTTGTGCTGCTTGCTGTTTCCTGAGTAGGAAGTCCTTTGTCTTGGAATCAGTAGTCTCATGTCATCTGCCAGGGGCCATGAAACTGTCACAGTTTTATTTCTTACCTTACAAGTAGAAAAAAATTTCAAATTCATCGAAGATCTTGACATTCATGTGTGCATTATTGACCAGTCCATGCTTGCTAATGAAGTGCTGATGGCCTTAATTAGAGTTATGGTCACTAATGCTTCCTGGATTCCCTTTGCTATATTTCCTGACATTCTTGTCCCATTCAGGTGTATGCATGACTGTCTGCTCTCCCTTCAGGAACCAAACTCTGTAATCTCTGCTTTTAATTCATAAAATGACTAATGCATGTTTTTTGGTTGTGCAGGGGATTGGACCCAGGAGAAAAAGGTGCAGGGCTCAGTAGGTGAAAGAAGATGCAGAATGCAGTTAAGATAGTAGACTTGCTGTCCTTAGAGGTGGTAACAGCCTCTAGCTTCAGCTTTAGCCTCCAGCCAGTTCCATTTTAGCCTCCTAAGATCCCCCATTTCTTTTCCATAGGCTCTTTATATATTCAGGCCAAACAAAGAAGGCACACTACAAACAGGTTACATAAGAAGCCCATATTCCCAAGTTAATATTTATGACCTTGAATATATATGCTGAATCAAAGTGTTTCTGGCCTTGATTAATCATAACATAGCTAGTTCCCAGCCCTGGCTCTACACTAAAAATAGAGCATAGTTTGCTCCAGCTCTTCATGAGAGAGCTTAATGGTAGCCATTTTGGGCCTGCCCCAACATTTATCTCTACCTAAGTATATATGGCATATGTTTATGCTTTCTATGCAGATGGTGAGGGCAGTGGTGATGATCCTTCTGCTCAGATGGTGTACACTATGAACTCTGAAATGACAAGGATTATTAAACCTATTTTTTAGATAAGTTTTTTTTTCTGCTATGTAGACTAGTTAAAATAGATTACCTTTTGGCATCTATTAAACTTTCCTCCAAGAAATATCATTTTAAATTCTTATATAGTCATTTAAGATCCAATATTGTATGGATTCTGGTTGCATTGGTTATTGTTCCTAACATTTCATCAGTAGACAGACTTTCTCTTTACAGTGTTTATTATTATTGTTGTTATCATTGTTAAATGTTATTTTTAGGTTGTTTTTTTTCCTTTTCAAATTTTCCTGTCATACTAAAGCTGTAGTTGTAATTCTATATCCTCCATCTACAGCCTTCTTGAAATCAATGTTTAAATAGATAAATTGAGTTTAATAAAAAGGCATTGTTGGGAGCACAGGTGGTGGTAGTGGTGGTGTTAATTTACAGATGTTGAAATTTATGTGTTCTCAAAATTGTCATCACAAACTGCTTATCAGCTCTTCAAATATCAAAAATTACCATTGTTTAAGGGTATTCAACCATTGCTCATAATAAATATAAAAAACATTTTTTTTGGTCACTTCTGGTTTGTTCTTCTGATAGAGGATAAATATGCTTCATCCCCCACATGCTTATGATGTCTATAAAGTAATGAGGGTATTCCAATTAACAATAATTAAACCATGGCATCTCTCCTGCATAGAGTTAATGCTGGAAGTATATATATTCAAATCAAATTCTGTGGTAACTACTTCCTGTCCTCTGGAATGACAGCCAATCTACATTCAAAATCAATTGGATAACATAACAGTTAGTATAATGTATTGTTAAGACAAGAGAAATAATTGACCATGTCCATTTGAATGGCTGAACCAATTCAAAAGTACAGCAATTTGATTAAATTTGACAATCACTCACTATAAGTGAAGTGAGAAAATCATTTAAAAATTGGTAATCAGAGAAATAATCTGTTGCTTATATTGTAGATTCTAGTTACCCACACACCTGATTTATTCTAAGCAACCACATTTCTAGCTGACAGGATAGCTACAAAACAAACAATAAATTGGTTTCTTCATGTGATAAGTTTCTCCAACTTAAGGTTTTTAGTCAGGTATATTAAGGTACAAATTATATGAAGTAAAATTTACTCTATTTACCACATAGTTATTTCATTTTAACAAGTAATACTATTATTTAGCAATTACTGCAATCACCATAGGGAACATTCCTATTACCTTAAGAATTCTATGCTTTTTCACTATGTCTTGCCCTTATGCTCAGTTCCTGCAATCTTTTGTTTTTATAATTAAGCCCTTATAATATTTTATTTCAAGGAATTTTTTTCTATGTATTATACATTGTTAGAGATTCATTCAAGGCATTATAGGTAACAGCAATTTGTTCACTTTTATTAATAATCAATATTCGTTGTATACCTGTATGTACCACACAGTTTGCTTATCCATTCTGTTTGGATGTTTTTTCCAATATGGCTATGTTAGCTTGCTATTACTGTATCAAACACCTGAAATAATCAATTTAATAGAGGGATAAGGATTATTTTGGTTAATGGTTTTATAGGTTCTAACCCACAATCAATTGGCTGTATTGTTTTTAGACCTGAGATGAGGTAACAATGTTAGGGGTACATGGTGGAGCAAAATTATTCTCCTCATGCTCAGAAACAATCTAGACAGAAAGAGGAAGAGGAATAGAAAGGGGTCCCACAATGCTCTTCTCTGGCATACCTCCAATGATCTTAAGACCTTCGAGTGGGCTCCGTCTCTTGAAATTCCTACTACCTATCAATAGTACCAAGTTGGGGAACAAACCTTTAACACATGGGTCATTGAGAGACATTCCAAATCCAAAATATAAAATGTTTGTTTTTTCTGCTTCATTTAATGGAAATTTTTTTCTCCATTTTTATTGGTTTATCCTTATTACAAAAAATCTCTTGAACATGTAAGTGATAATGTATTTTTTAACTCTATATTCTGTTAAAATCATCTAAATATCTTCTTTTGCCAATTTCAGGATGCCATGATTACTAAAGATTTATAATGAGTATTGAAATTTGGCAATGTACATTCTTTTTCAAAATTTTTATAGGTATTCTAGGCTTTTTCATATACACTTTAGGGTCCACTCATTAATTTATACACAAAAGCCTGCTGCATTTTTGATTGGGTTTACTTGATATCAATATATCAACTTTTGGAAATAGGACACTTTGAATATTGTGTCTTTTAATGAATGAACAGAGTATACCACTGCCTTTTACTTTGTATATTGTTAATTTCCCTGAAGTATGTCTGCAATTTTCTATGTGGAAGTTTGAAAAAAATTTTTTTTTTTTTTTTTTTTTTTTGTGGTGCTGGGGATTGAACCCAGGGCCTTGTTCTTGCAAGGCAAGCGCTCTACCGACTGAGCTATATCCCCAGCCCTACAAATATGTATTAAAGGTATCTCCAGATATTCTAAGTTTTTGTTAACATTGTATGTAGTATTACCATTATAATTTAATTGGTTTTTGGCAATACAAATCACATACACATTTTTGATGGTTATGTCTTCTTCATCAAATGATCCTTTCATCATTGTGAAACGTCTCTCATTGCTTTAAGATAATGTAAGACTCTTTGTTTTACATTACAAAATGTACTCCATCTGAAATTGGTATAGCTATTTAAGAGTAGTGCTTGTATCATACACAAATTCTCATGCTTTTTTGTGACTAAAGATAAGACTTTTAAATACCATATAATTGTGATTTACTTTTTTATAAGGCTTTTAATTTGGAATAATTCATTCAATTTTGATATGATCAATTTTGTGTATATCATTTTATAATGACTTTTTCTATTTTTGTTACATTTTCCTCCTTTATATTGTATTGCTATTGTATTAACTGAAGTAATTAATTATGCATTTCTAAATTATAAGATAAAGTAAAAAATTGGTATTTATCCCAGAGGTTTCTATTTTTATTGTTCTTTATTCCTTTGGTAAATTCCTTTATTCTTTTTGTTTTTTATGGTGTCATTTTTCTTTAGTATAAATAAATTAATGTATTCTGAAGTTCAAATCTTCTGACATATATTCATTTAATTTTGTTTATTTGAAAATGGGAAGATTTTTACCTAACTTTCTGAAGGATATTTCCCCTAATTTAGAATTCTTTATTGATTTGTACTTCCTTTCAACAATTTAGATATCTTTTTATATTTGTCTCACTTGAATTGTCTCTGATGAGGTCCATGTTTATTCTTATCATTGTTCCCCTCCATATGTGCTATTTTCTTAATATTCTTTTATTATTGTTTTTTTCTAGCTTTGATGTTCAGTCCTATAACTATCCTTATCTCTGTTGTCTCTGGAATTTTGTTGAATTTATTATCCATTTGACATATAGTTGACCAGATATCTAGTTTGATGTTTTCAAAATACTGTAAAAATTATCAGCCATTAGTGTTTCAACTATTATTTGTTTTCACACCCACGTCTGATATCACATGGACTTACAGGAGGGCTCACATTTAGAGAAATAAAGGCAGTTCCACATTGTTGATGAGAAGAGTGCTAGCAGGGGAGTAGCACGAGATTGAGGGAAGTACCTGGAGTAGAATCATGTGGTGTTATATGTCAAAAAAAGTATGTTGTATTTGATCCTTGTTTTAGTCAGGTTTTTTGCTGCTGAGACAAAAGACCTGACCAGCACAATTCTAGAGGAGGAAAAGTTACTTTGGGGCTCACAGTGTCAGGGGTCTCAGTCCATAGGCAATGGGCTGTATTCCTCAAGGCTCAAGGTGAGGCTGAGCATCATGGCAGAAGAGTGTAGTAGAGGAAAGCAGCTCACATGATTATCAGGAAGCAAGGAGACTACACTTTCCAGATACAAATATATATCCCAAAGCCATACCCCCAATTCCCACCTCCTCTAGTCACAACCCACCTGCCTTCAGTTACCACTCAATCCCACCCTGTGATTAACTCACTAGTTGGGTTAAGATTCTCAAGATCCAATCATTTCTCCTCAAAACCTTCTCTCATTGTCTCACACATGAGCTTTTGGGGGACACCTCACATCCAAACCCTAACGATCCTATAGAAAATTGAAACCATTAAAATTATTGAAACAGAAAAATACCATGGTCAATTTGCTTCTCATAAAATAGAGGGGAATCAATTGCATGTAGACATGACTGGAGAAATGAGGAATCAATGAAGTCCTGAAATAACTCAATAGCAGCAGGGCAAGAAGGCGGATTTAATAAGGAAAGCAAACAATTGTACTGACAATGTAAGTAACCATTTGAAACTATGAAGTGAAGAGCAGGAAGAAACTGGGACAGTTTGAAATTTTCTGCAATGGACACATTATAGCACAGAGATTGAAAAAATCTTTGCTTGTCTTTAGAAATACTTGTGTACTTCATTAACATTTTGCTTTGGATAAGCAAGGTTTTTTGTTTTTGTGAGCAAAATAACACCCCAAATCAACAAGCATCCCGTATCAGAATGGTGCAGTAAATGGCTCAGTGTAATTCTGAGACAAAAATTTCATTTATAAGAGTCTGAATTTCTTTTTTAAAAAATATTTTAGTAGTGCATTTCAATTACATATCAGAGCATGATTCATTGTGTCATATTTGTACATGCGCATAATAATTTGATAAATCTCATTCCCCAGGAAATTCCCTTTGCTTCCCAAAATATGAAGTTCTTCATTTGTAAGATGAAAGAGCTTTCATTAAAATATTTTCTTTAGATTTAATGAAGTCATTTTCCTTCAGGATTATCATTCTTTACTATCTAGATTATTATCATATTAAGTTAGATATTGTATCTTCTGAGTCATGTTTTTTTAACCCCTCCATACCATGAGTCATGACAGATAACTGTTTGATTAATGAATTCTTTAGCATATGACCTTGTTTGGAGAACTACATAGAATTATAGATGATATCTTTATATTAATTTCATGCTTACTATTTTAGTAATCTATATGTGACTCACCTTAAAGGTTAAACACATATCAGAGTGGTCAGAAGCTTGACACATGATTGCTCTTGTGTGGAAAAAATTCAGAAGTACTTTGAAGAAAAATCTCTATGCTGCTCACATATTTTTTCTTGTCTTATTTAAAGTAACAATAATTTGTCAAGTTATGTGCAAGAAGAAATAAAAAGGCCATTTTCATACATTCAAGATAGATTTTCTTTTTCCCTTGGCTTTTGGCCCAAAATTTTCAACCTTATGAGTTTAAAAAAAATTAAAATTAGTTATTTCTTTTCTTTTTTTTTTAATTAAGAAAGAAAAAGGTCTTTGTCATAATAAAACTCTTTAAAAACCTCTTCATTCTAATAGTCAAATGTGGAAAAAGTTGAGTTTTGAACCTCAATTCAGCACCACTCTATTAACACTTTGCCCACCTGTGACTGTTATTTTAGTCTTATTAGTTAATTGTTCAAGTTATGCTCACTAAGTTATTGTGATTATCAACATGCCTCTATGTGCAAGATTTTTGCCTGTTAGTGTCAGTGTGCTAAATATTATTGATACAAACTTTAACTGAGGGTTAGAGATACGAGTGGTACAAGTCTCCCAGTTAGTTGCAGCTGCTGCGAGCATAGTTTGCATCTGTTCATCTTCCTCTCAGTTCTTCTTTGGATAACAGACTTGCCATCTTGACTGAAAGAATATTGTGGTTTGGATATAAGGTGTCCCCCAAAAGCTCCTCAGTTAATGTAGTAGTTTTCAGAGCTGAAGTGATTAGATTATGAGAGCTGTAGTCTAATAGGTCCATCCTTGTTTGAACAGACTAACTGGATGGTAACTGGAGGCAGGTGGAGTGTGGCTGGAGGAGGTGGGTTACTGGGGGTATGCCCCAGAAGGGCATCTTCCCTGCAGCCCGCTTCTTTCCATCTCTACTTCCTGGCCACCAGAAGCAGAGCAGGGCTTCTCTGCCTTTTCCTACTGTAGGATATTTTGCCTCACCTTGGGCTTAGAGCAATGGATCTGATTGACTCTGAAATAAATGACTCTGAAACCAGGAGCCAAAATAAATTTTTCTAACTCTCACTTGTTCTTGGTGGATATTCTGGTCACAGCAATGAAAAGCTGATTAACACAGGGTAATCTTGTCATTAAGACTAAGTCAGTCATGCCTCATTTGTTTATGATTGGTTTCAGAAAAAGTACCTAAACAGGCCAATCTGAATCCTTCCCTAAATTATTCCTAATTTGATCTGGTGGGAAAGAATCTTTTCCTCTGTGTCACAGAGACGTAGAGTAAACCCAAATTCCTCCCAGAGCCAACTTCCCTACTATATGAAAATGTTAGTTTTCACTGAAAGTCTACATTTAGGGATCAGAGTTGGATGGAGAGGCTATATGGCATTTGATTCCCTGGTTCTAGTTTTGACAAGGTCACTTCTTTCTTTCTTTTGGGACTTTATCAGTCATTTATTCATCAACGATTTGCTTAAATTAAATAAATTTAGCATTCTTTCATATGCAACCCCAAAGTTCTAATACATGTATTAAAACAAATACGCACCATGATTGTTATATTAAAAAATATAGAAGATGCCTCGTGTTTTCAAGCACAGCTACCTACGTAGATCAGGAATGCAAATAAATAGAGCTCATTTATTCCCCTCACTGAAGGTATTTTCTTTTTAATCTTCTCCATATCACCAACATATGCATTAACACTTCTGTTTATACTCCTACTTCAAATATACTCATGAGATAAAGTTTCATGTAAATAGTATTGTGTGGTAGCTTATTTATAAATTTAGGAAATTTTGTGATATATGTACAACTTTTCTATTTTCTATTACCATTTGCTTTTTGGTTTTTATTTATCTCTTCTTTTATTAATTACTCCATCAAGGGATAGATACTGATACTGGAAAAATCTACTATAGTCCTTTTTTTACTTATTATAAACTTGAAAATATTTAGACCTTTGGATTACTAAATTAAGTGAATGTTTGTTAATAACTATGCATATCTATTCTTAGTGTACTTGGATGCATTCACATATTCATGGTAAGGAGAAATTTAGAATTGTAGATTCCTAGTGGTAAAGGTTCCCATTCCTGAGATATTTAATGCTTGATAGTGAAATAATTTTTTAGAGTTGCCATAATTGACTACCACAAACTACCACAAGCTTAAACAATAGAAATTAGTATTCTCACAGTTCAAGAGTTAGAAGACGAAGAATAAGGTATCTGTAGAATGGCTTTTCCAAAGCCTTTTTCCTTAGCTAGTAGGTGGGTCTTTTTCTCTTGGGTTTTCAGTCTTTCCTCTGCATGTCTCTGTCCTGTCCTATTCATATGAGGAGAAAAGAAATATTGGATGATGGCCTACCCTAATGATTCATTTAAAATTAGTTCTTTAAGAGCCCCATAGGTTAATGCAAATTCAGGTCTGAGACCACCTGTTACCTTTTCTGAAAGGAACCTTCATTTGGTTTTCTATCAGAGCAAACTGTTTACTTTCCTCACATCACTGACATTAACTTGTATATTTTTCTCTTATTTGTTTATTCTCTCTCCTGTGCAAGAGGACATAGTCCCTGTTGGACAGGTCAACTTCTGTATACCCAGCACCTAAATCAATAACATTCAATAAATAATTGTCAAAACACATTGTCGTAATATAAGGATTCTAAATACTTCTACTTCAGATATTTTGACAATATTAAATCCTCTTTAAGCTTCAAGAAATTTTATTATATACAGTGTAAATTTAAAACAAGTTTATTTTTAAACTGCTTAAGAGTTTATAAAAGTCTTTAAGATATTCTATGGAAATTCTGAAATATACATTGAAAGAAAGCCATGCTTTAAAAGCTACAAAACAGTTAATTTTAGTATATGTATATCAGTAAATGACTGTGATTGAAATTTTGCATCTGACTTCAAGCAGATCCTAGAGCTTAATTGAAATTTATAACACAATTCATTTTCCTTAGTAATCACACAAAAGGAATTTAATGATTGCTACCAGTTTGTATTTTAAAAATTGTCTTCTTAAGCATAGCACGAATTTTACTTATGTGAATTTAGAACAATATGAAAGGAGAAAACATTCTGAAAATGGACATCCATCAGATAATTGTTAAAGAGCAGGTAGAAGGCATAATTTCCTAGTACTGTTCCTTTGACTGGTCTCACTGTTTTCATTATTATGGATTTGGAAGATCAAGTAGTGAAAATTCAAGAGGGTGGCCTATAGGATCCTAAATGCCAGTGGTAGCATTTAAAAAATGGTATCCAGATTCCTTGTATAAAGGAATTGAAGCTAAAGATAGTTGAAGCTAAATTACTTGATCATCTTCTAGTTCAAGTATTTTTTGCTCATGACCTTGGAATGCTGCTATCTGTGTAGCAATCTGAATCTACAGAGCTTGAAATAGTGTCATGAATGCCACCAAATGTTTTGGCCAAAATACCATTGCCAGAATCAATTTTTGTGTTGTTTAGAGTCAGGAGTAATGCAAGTAGTATAACTTTTCTTTCTCTCTTTTCCTTTTTCCCCTTTCTGCCTTATATTTCTTCCTTTAAGGTTCATTTTATACCTTAAACATACTCAAGAGTGCTGTATTTTCCAGAAATCCTTTGGTTGCAAGAGGAAGAAGCCTAATTCAAAAGATGAAGTAAAAGGGAATATAATTGTATTACTTAATTACAGGGAATAACCATGTCTGAAACTCAGCAGCTCAAACAATGTAACCAGAGCTTGCTCTCTGTCTTTTAATTCTACTTCATTTTGGATGGTAAATATTCCAAGGCTCTAAGTGGGGAGTCCCAGAAGTTCCAGATATATGTCATTATACTGTTCGTACATTTAGTAGGAAGATTTTCTCTTCCCAATATTTCCACATAAAATATAAGGAAGTTGATCTCATTGCTCTGTGTTGTTATGTAACTCTTCTTGAACCAATCATTCTATTGGACATGACAACTCTGTTAGAACTACATGGACTGAAAGGTGGGTAAGGTACATTCCCACAAGGGAGACTGTAAGCTGCTACCACAGATAGGGGAACTGTATTTGAGGCTGTCAGAACCCACAGGTGTCCAGTGAAAGAAAAAATTATTCATACCCTTATTAAAGATGGCAAGGAAGATGTTTTGGGAAGGTTAGCTGCAATGAGGGTTTTCAATAGGAGAGAGAAATTATGCTCAACTCCAAATATAAAAAGACAAGTAGAGACTTAAAGCCAAGAAGCAGGGTTGGACTCAATGAATGGATAATTCCAAAGAGGAATTGTCAGATTAGAGGGATTCTTGTTAATCTATTCAATGGGATTCTTGCTGAAGGCAAGCTAGGGTGATGAGATATCTAAGGTGCAAAATGAGGAATGTTTTCAGATATTAAGGGTGAGGAAGTTTCACCAAATGGACTCAGAAGGGTTCTTCCTAAAACTGGACAAACTGGGCCAAGGAAGAAGCCTATCTTCAGGGCCTATTTGGAAAGAAAATTCAGAAGTATGTAATCAAAGTGTGGTGTAAAGAAAGTCTTTGTGATCACGAAAAGTCCCCTCAGCCTTAAATGTGTGATTGACTTGATATTAAATATTTAATGAGCAACAATTCTAATAATAATACTTTTGGAAGCATGTTGTTTATAATTCCTATATTTGATTTCATTTTTAATTGTCATATTAGTTTATAATTTAACTTTTTATATTATGAACATATTGAAGGCAATAACTGTCCTTTTTCACTGCCACAATTATTCCAATGTGTGGCATCACTAGAATTTAATAAATATTCAATAACTAATGCACTAATTATTTTTCAAGTAAATCTTTATTGTATTATGAAAATAGGGGAAAATGGACTATATTATGACATTCAAATCAATTTCTACCTTGTCAGTAATCAATATTTTACACTATTTGGATCAGTTTCTTTTGAAAAATTCCTTTAACACAAAGAATGGGAGACCAGCTGGGTGCACCTATAATCTCACACCTATAATCTCAGCAATTCAGGAGGCTGAGACAGGAGGATTGCAAGTTTGGGACCAGCCTCAGCAGTTTAGCAAGACCATGTCTAAAAATAATAAAAGGTTAGGTTCTGGGGATATATCTCAGTGGTATTAGCACTCCTGGGTTCAATTCCTGGTATTAGAGAAAAAATGGAAAGAGATGATGGAAATACCTATGGACCTAACTTCTATTTTCTTGGGATATTCTAAAGCAACACTGTACTTGGCATATGCATATTTTAAGAAAATTGAAATGTAATAAATACAAATATCTGGAATAACTGGGTCCATGAATTGAGAGAATGCACTTTACTGAAACGTTTCACATGCCTTTCATTTGCCAATGTGAATAAATTAGTAATACTCATCATCAGCTTCTCTATTGTCTATTATTATTTCATAGACCTCATGAGGCACCTTGCTTTAACATAACAAGAAATTCCCATGGTTACAAGCTATTTGGGTCAGTTCCTCCTACAATTTATGCTGTTAAGGTTTGGGGTGTTTTGTGTTTTCTTTTAGTTTATGGATGATTGCTACCCTTAAGGTTATCACAATTAAGATTATCTTTCCATTGTCATCTATCCTCTGCAGAACTAGGACTACTTGCTGGTAATTTAGTTTGATATTGTGTTTGACTAAGGAAGAACACTGACAGAAACTCTAACAATATTCACTGTGCTCATAAATTTATTTACTAAAAATGTGTATTGAGTGCCTACCATTTATAGGTCCTGGAAATCTATCATAAACTGGACCACATTTTTCCTTTCTTTCCCTCTATCAACACATCTAGGAACCAAAGGAAGAGAAAAACCTTTCTAGATCTCAATGCTAAAGGGACACTTAACCCTAGTGTAGCTCTCGCCTTTCTTGGCTTTCTGCCATGGTAGAATTTATATATTTTCTATCATTATATCTCAGGGCAAAGAATTATAAAGAAAATATTCATCTTACCAATCTCAATATTCTTTCACATTCCTAAAATAAAAGACAATGGAACATTTGTAGTAACTTGACTTTTCCTTATAGAAAAAGATAGTTGTTTTGTTTTTGTTTTTCCTTCTAGGATATTTGTTTTGTTTTTGTTTTTCTTTTATCTTTTTAATCCTAAGAATGATTACCTTTTCCTTTAGACACAGCACATTCAATTTTTTTTGGAAGTCTTTCCACTCCCCATTGGATGCAGTCTCAGTGGGACATTCATTCAATGAGTCCTATCTTTCCCCTGGTGAATGGGTGGGCATTTCACCAAGGAAAGCTTTCCAAGAATAATGTCTGGAATTTTTTTAGAGATTTTTTTTTTTTAGTTGTAGATAGACACTATATCTTTATTTAACCCAATTAATTAATTTATTTTCATGTAGTGCTGAGAATTCAACCCAGTGCCTCACCTTTGCTAGGCAAGAGATCTATCACTGACCTACAAACCCAGACCAATGTCTGGAATTTTAAGCTGTGTAAAAAGTGATTCAAGTTTTCAAAGTAGTCAAAGATAATTTATTTGACAATGACCTTGAGGAAAGAAAACAGTTTCTTAGTTCCTGGTATTTATTCACCAGGAAATGCCCTGCCCCCTGTAATTTTAGCAACATGCCACTTCAGTTTATCTGGGCTAGCCTTATCAATTTTACAAGAAGTTATTCAAAGTTAGTTTTTGATTGACTGCAGTCTTGTTACTCATTCTATTTATTATGCCTTTCTTCCTTACCTTGTGCTATAATGTTTAGTGCAAGTAATGACTTCTATGAAAACTTCTAAAGTCCAGTTTTGTCCAGAAGATTATATTTTTCCCCAAGTTTCTGCCTTTGTTTGATTTTAAAATATTTATTAGACTGAGAGTGTAGCTCAGTGGCAGAGCACTTGCATAGCATGTGTGAAGTACTGGGTTCAATCCTTAGCACCACATAAAAATAAACAAATAAAGGCATTCTGTCTATTTACAACTAAAAAAAATTTTAAAAAACCGTATTTATCTCTTATAGTGTCAAGGACATTTAAATGTAGCTAGGTGATCACATGACTTTCTAGATGATGAGTTCTTTTTAGGGTAGTTAATAATTAAAATATTAAAATATTTGCAACTTCTCTTTATTTCACAGGGCTGTGCAAATAGTAAAATCATGCAAAGATTCTATGTCTCTTTCTCTCTTTTACTTTTTTCTTTCTTTTCTTGTGGAATAATAATTTCCAAGAATGTTCCTTAAACTGAAATCAGAAACTAATGTGAAGTAAAAATATCTTATTTTTCTCACCATTATAGCTAAAGATTCATTTTGCATTTGCAAAGCTGTGTGGGGTATCTGAATAAACACAATCAAGAAAACTGAAAAATAACTAAACACTGACTCTAGAAAGAATAGAAGATGCTTAGAATATATAGTTTTCAGTGTGGACAGCTGGTAGTTTTCAGAGTTCTACAGATGTCAAAGAATAAAGGGTATGAATCTTCCACTGGCCTCATTCTATCTTGTGATACCTTATTCATAATTTATACTCTGCCTACTTCCAGAATATGAAATTTTTGAGGTTCCTCAAAAATAAAAACATATCTAGCAGAATTGAGTAAAATCAGAAAGTAAAATCACAAACCACTAAGCTTGGTAAAATTGTTTTTCTAATTATTTAATTTTGAACTTCTTATACTAATAAAAATGGAAACATGATAGTTTCTACAGTTTCATCTGATCAAAGAAAGGATATAGTTACTAGTTAATTTCTGAGTGTAGAAAAGGCACTCAATTCTTAAGAGACCGTTATGAAAGATTGTGTAATAGGAAGGCCTGGATAAAATGAAAGACATTGTTAGTCTACTTTCATCAGTGCTACAAAATATCTGACATAATCCATTTACAGAGAAGAAAGGTTCATTCTGGTTCACAGTTTCAAAGGTGTCAGTCCAGGGTAGTTTAACCTTATTGCTTTGACCTGTGGCAGCACAGTATATCATGGTGGGAGCATGTGATGGAAGAGGCCTGTTTACCTGATGGCTAGGGAGCAGAGGGAGATAGGAGTGGGCCAGGACCCTAAATCCACCAGCAACCTAACTTCCTTCCATAGGTCCCAACTCTTAAAGATTTTATCATTTCCCAATAGTGTCACAGCTGGGGACCAAGCCTTCAACGTATGCTGATATATGTGTTCCCCTTTGAGGGATCTTCAAGTCCAAACTACAGCAGACATTTTCTTGCCTTCCAATTTCAAAATTAGAAATTCAGTGACATAATAGTGGAAGAAAAATACCAAAATTATAAGCATTGTTAATAGTTCTTTGATTTGTGCATGTGTGTGTGTGTGTGTTGCTGGGATTCTAACCCAGGGTTTTGCACATACTAGGCAAGGGGTCTACCACTGAGCTATACCCCTAGATCTGATATTCATTTGTAACATGTAACATAATTGTTAAATGTTCATTTAACATTTTAAATGCAATTCATTTTATTTGAATTAGTATTGCTATTGGCACACTGTAATAATACATTAATAGCAGGTTTCATTATGACATATTTGTGCATGCACATCGTTTTATCAATGTCATTATTTTAAAATAACTAATTTTAAGATCTGTATCCTTTTCTTGTTGTCTTCTTTTGAGAACAGTCATCACCACATTACAAAATGAAAGAAAATGTACAAATCTAACCCACAAATTAAACAATTTTATAACAAGGATTAATAATTTTACTAAAGTGAGAATCAGGTTATAAAATTGTTAATAACATAATTTATATATAGACCATTTCACTTATCCACTTACATCCAGGGTAAGTGTTGCAATAATAAGGGTGTGTAGATAAATTAAAAAAATTATAACACTAACTATATAGAGGTAAATATTAGAATATGCAAATATTAAAAGATTCTTTAAATTTTATATGCATACATTGTTTTTTGGTAGTAGATGGTTTGGGGAGCTCAGTCCACATTTTTTATATGTCCAGTGCCCTCATCCTTTAGTTGCTTCAGATATGCTTCAAAAGACTTATATTACCATGGAAATGGCATTAGTCTAGATATGCTTGGGAGACTGTAGCAACTCCCTCCACCTGCCAGATCAGTGACTGGCATATCAGGGGGAACAAGAGGTAAAAAAGCTCAGCCCCTTCTCCTCAAGGAACAGCACATCTGGTGGGCAAATTACAATTTATGCTACATGACTCCTTCAATGATGGGTTGGGCCAAGTCTGTAATTCATGTGGGGACACATCCTTGCTCAGCTCCTTTCCCTCTTATTTTTTTTAATCTAGATTCCTTTTTCAATAAACTCCGTGCAGCTAAGTTCCTGTCTCAGATATTGGGATATGTGCTATTATTGTTTTACACTGGGAATCCCACCTGAAGATATTGGGATATGTGCTATTATTGTTTTACATTGGGAATCCCACCTGAAGCCCAAAGTTTTGATGCCAGTGTTCCAATCTTGTAATCCTGATGGACTCAAAGCGGATAAATTCCATCTAATTTGGGGTCAGGTTTGTGCTGACTACTATGCAATGGTATCATTGTGATAGAATCTAAGGTAGATTCTGAGTAGTCATTAAAACCACATCTAAGTGTGCTTTTGCTGGTAAAAGACTTTTTTTCAATTTGGATATTTAAATCTGAAGAGTCATTTTAACAAAAACGTATGCATTTATAAGTAAATGGCCTGTAATTTTGCCAAATCTTTAACTGGCAATAAGTGTAACAGGTTACTGCAGAATTACTGAATTTACACAGCTTTGGTGAAATATTCTCATCATGGATATTGAGAGATTTAGTCTTAACCTAATAATTTTTCTTTCTGCAATATTAATGCCTTTGGAAGAACTCTACATTCAGAAATATTTTTTCAAGTTCAGATACAAGAGTAATGGAAATGTAATCAATATTTTTAACTAAAATGCTAATTTTTTATTGTCATTCTAATAAGTTGATTTACTTTTATAAATTTCAGATAACGCTTTGATTTCACCTCCCCTTCCTTGCACAACCTGATATTTTGTGCATTCTTTTCTTCCTGCACTGCAAAAACTTGTCTGATTCCACATGCAACAATAAAAGATGGCTCAGCTTTGTGTACTTCCTTTATGGGTTAGATGCAGCACTTTCCTCTCAGAACAGTACCCTAGCTGGTTACCTGTTTTCTTAAAGAACTCCACCTTAGGAGCAGTTTCCTATCAGTAACTTCATTGATTCTCCATAGTCTTGTTGACCACTCCATTTAGACTGACCACTAGCCTCAAGGAGAATGTTAACCGCCTAGCCATAGCACCTCATCAATTTCTCCTGTCTCTTGGGCTTTAGTAATCCTTCTCTGTTTACTGAAAGACTATTTATTTTGCCGTCACAAGAGTTTTGGTAGAAGGCAATATACCTGATGACCATAAGCATTTTTTCCACAGTCTTTTTTTTTTGTGCCTGTTTTCCCACAATTGTACAAATAAAGACTTGTAAAAATGAGGTTCACTATAAGTTCCAGTGAGTAACTAGAAAATTCTTTTAAAGGTGTATTTACTTATTAATTGCTATAAGATTCACTATGTGCTAGGCACATAGTGTTAGGCACAGAGATATAAAGAAATGTGTCGAAGTATTTTTACTTTCTGAGAGATTAAATAGGAACATTAATATTGGCAAGTATTTATAAAATAATAGTTAATGGTTAGTAGGGATTTTCTAGAAAAGGATGTCAATACTTACAAGGAGTTTGGGGATAGTCTCATTGAGAAAGTGACATGAATTAGACCTTGAAGAATAGGGTATTTTCCCTGAAACAGATAAAAGAATGGGAATGAGAAACTCAAAGTAGAAATTAACATTTTAAAAGGCATAGACGAATGATAAAACAGGATAAAAACTACAGGAGTATAATAGATGGCGATGTATTAAAAGATGGAGAGGGCAATTCAGCAAGACAAGCTGAAGAAATAGGTTTACTTGGAATGATGTTGCATGACTCATTAATGGATTTGGACTTATTTTTATAAATGAGTGATAGGCAACTTTTGCCCAGGTGGGCAACATCAGAAAACATCAAAATATTTATGGATCACAATTTTCTCAATAAAAACTGAAAGAGCTTTGAGTTCCATGGGATTAACTACATGTCTTTATATCTATATATTTATATGATTGCTAATATCTTCATACAACAGAAAAAGGCTCAGAGCAGTGAGGCCTAGTCATACAATGTTTTCATAGTTGTATGTAAAGGTGTCAAGAATAATAGAAAACATTGGGAAATCTGTAACATATTACCCAATGCACTAAGTCAATCTGCTTCCTCTTTCCATGATTAAAAGTCAGTTTCCCAAAGGCAAGAGAAGTGGCACCTTACCCAGGGCATCTCTGCAGCTGGCATCCCAGAGCAGAACTATCCTCACTGATGTCCTGGCATTCCACAAGGCATTAAACTGGTTGTATCCTGGTCCCACCCTCTCTAGATGCTGCTCAGTTGTGTTCAAGTGTGGCTGTTCTCTCCCATGATGTAAATTCTCTACCAGCCTATGGCCTCTATAATCACTGTCACAATAACAGCCAAAATGTTCTTGCTTTGGGATAAGATGTTCTTTAAGACCTGTTTTTGAGCACAAGGCTATGATGATTTTCTCTTCTTATTCCTTTGTCCTGTAGAAGCCAGGATAGGGGGGCTGCAGACAACCCCAAGAGAAGATTGCCTTCATTCTTAAAGGGAATGTAGATACATTGAAAGTCCTATATTTTTATTTTAGGAAGATAACCATGAGGACTGTTATCACTTCTCCCTCTGTAGTTTACTAACTAAAAATAAATATCCTGTAGTTTTAATTTCTTGATTTCAAGTGCAGTCCCATTTAAAGGTGACACCTCTTAGTAAACATTTCTATTTTAAATACATAAACGTGACTGGACAGACAAATTCTCCTGGGGGATCCTCTCTTTCTTCCTCTCCTCCTAGTGGGCATGTTGTGATAGCTTCAGAGCCCAAAGAAAGTCAAGCCCATTGCGATCAAACAATAAAGATTTGCAGTGAGTTTAGTGCATTTAAATGAATGAATAAAAGAGATTTATTACCTTGCATGGCTGAAACGTGAATTGTTTGTGAATGAAATGTATAGAGAAAAATTGTGAATAGGGAGTAGAGTATAAAGAATTCCGTGAAGAAAGATGTTGATAGCAACCAAATGAAACAGTTTCAGAAATGATATTAACTGGGTGATTTGAGTATTAATTAGGCAATTTGGTTATTAATTAGATAATTTGTTTCTGCTACAGAATCCTGTGAACTAGAAATGAACTTGCAGGGGTGTTTGTGTGTGTGTGTGTGTGAGAGAGAGAGAGAGAGAGAGAGAGAGAGAGAGAGAGAGTGTGTGTGTGTGTGTGTGTGAGAGAGAGAGAGAGAGAGAGAATAATCCGGGAATGGTGCCAAGCTGAAGTCCCTGGAAAATTGAAGTCCTCAATTTACCTGGAGAACGGGTTCAGTCATATTAGCAGAAGCTTTAGCAGTAACATCAGTGAATTACAGCCAGGATGACCTAATGCAAATATCGTCAAGGCTGGGAAGTTCTGTTCTGTCCTTCACACTAAAAGCAGAGTCAATGGCTATTGCTTCAAGGAAATCCTGTTGTTTGTTTTGTTTTGTTTAAAAAAACCTTAGTTATGGGGTCCATCATTTCCATGGATTTACTACAATTTGGAAAGATCACTGGAATTAGAATCCATCAAATTTACAAGGGCCAAGATTTCTCAGAAGTACATGTTATCACTGTTAACTCAATCTGGTTACCACTGGCAGGCACAATGATGAGTTAGGACTTCCCAGAACAAAGAATGAATAGAAGCTTGTCCTTCTCTCTAAAATCTGAATTGAAAAGAAATCTAGAGGGAGAGTTTCTACAATAAACTATAAAGCTCTATAATTAGGAAAAATATTCTTTAGAAAAAATATTAAGATTTTACTTGTTAATTCAACACCTGCCTATCTGGGATATTAAGTAAGGTGTCACATATGTCATGGTGTCCCTAATGTTTAAAGCTCTGCTTTGCGCACTAGCATATCATAATACTTTGTGAATATTATGAAGCAAGCAGTAGACTTATACTTTACTTCTGCAGCTACTGCTTATACCAAAGTCTGAAGATGAAAGAATAACAATTAGTATGGACAAGGAAAAAATTGTTACCCTCTGATAATCAGCTCCCTGAGACCCTTAAATACTACTGAGGTGGCTTTGGTTGACTGGATATGCGAAGGCTGCCTGTTTGCCATTTGCCAGCAGATGGCCTAATTATTCCATCTTTCACCAGGCATTGGAACCATTCTGGATAAAGAAAAGCAGTTGACGATGACTAACTTTTGCTTTGATTTTTTTTCTAAGAGAGCCATTGTATTAGTATGTTTCTTCACTTTTCATTGTATTAAACAATTGGTCAGAGATGCTGATTTTAATATAGGCTAGGATAATCAATAAGGAAAGATTATACTGTTGTTTTTATATATGTATTTGCCAAGTCTCCTAGAAAGATTCATGGAGGTGACATACCGATATCATTGCCTCAGGGACAAACTGATTCATAAGCATCCACAGAAAAGTGAGGTTCTTTATTTTCCTCTAGACAGTGTTTGCAAATCATTTAAAATATTATTCAAGTTTAGATATTTTCACTAACTTTTCTGAAATTTGATGTAAATGAAGTGTGATATTCAGAATCAGTTTATTGTTAACAAAATTTCTCAGGGTTCAGGCTTCATTCCGGATTGTAAAATTATTTATAAAGGAAAAAGTATTGTTTTAACTATAAAGTATATCAAATGGTTCTTTTTTTTTTTTAAATTTTTTTGGTACCAGGGATTGTCCTCAGGGCACTCAACCACTGAGCCACATCCCCAGCCCTATTTTGTATTTTACTTAGAAACAGGGTCTTGCTGAGTTGTTTAGCACCTTGCTTTTTTGCTGAGGCTGGCTTTGAACTTTCGATCCTCCTGTCTCAGCCCAGTGAGCTGCTGGGATCAAAGGCATGTGACACGGCGCTCAGCTATGAAATTTATTCTTTATGAGTAAATATGAGAGATAATGTGCATGAAGAAAAAGAAAAACAGCAAGGAGTGCAGAGGGAAATTATTAACTAAATTGAATTGAATATAATCTTGTATGATATTTTACTTTATTAATTCCACCAATATACAAACATATAATTCCATTGTTTACTTTCTTTTAAATATTGTCTCCTTAGAGACCTTAAGAACTCAATTGACTTGCCCTACTTGAATGTCAGTGTCGTGAGAATAGGGGCTGGTTCTATCTTGAGTATTACTGTTTATATATGGAAATATTTCATCTAATATTTATGGACAGAATAAGGTTGATTCTAAGCACCTTTTCTGAGGTGAACCAATAGGAAAGATCAGAGGAATTCAGCCTGATGGTTGGGAATCTCCAAGATCTCTCCAATTACGTTTCAAAAACTTACCCCATCAAACCTGATTGCACTGCACAACACATAGCTCGTTTCAATGTATTAATTGTTGGATCAGTTATCCAAAGGAAAAAGGATGCCTCTTGAAGAAATCAGTTACTCCTCTCTCCTCTATCCCAAGATGTTGTCACAAAAAAAGTAAAGTGAAAAGAAAGCAAAAGAGAAAGGGATAGAACAAACAACAACAATATTGCTCTGTTGGTGCACTTTGAAAATCAGGGAGTGGTTGTGTGGTGTTAGGTATGTGATTGTGTTTGTGAGCAACTCCAGTCTTTTTAGACATACTAAATACCACAAAATAAAATATTTAAAAAAGGAAATGGAAAGACAATAAAGGGAATTTGATATTTTTATCCTTGCTATTTCATTGTCTTGCACATGTAGCTTAATCAGAATTTTGAAAGAAGAAATGCAGGTCCTTCTAGTCCCATTACAACATCTGCCTGATTAGACTTCTAAATGTATTTGATATTGTATGGCTATTGCCTTAGTAATTAGAAAAGGAAGTCATTTTTGTTCCCCAGTGGAACTGTTATTGCTTTCTTTCTTGACAGTTTACAGTATTGTTTCATGTTTTGCTAAGCAAATCACTGGAAAATTATTTCTTGTTAAACACAAAGTGGTATTTAAGATTTATGGTTGTGTCATTCTTAATTCATATTTTTCAAATAAAAACTTTCATGAAAAGAGTATACCATAATTAAATACATATCACTACTGATTTCACTGATTCAAATATTTATTTATTTATTTATTATTTTTTATTTTTACAGACTGCATTTTGATTGATTTTACACATATGGGATACAAATTTTCATTTCTATGGTTGTGCATGATGTATAATCATATCATTCTTGTTAATCATCCAGGTACATAGGGTAATAATGTCTATCTCCTTCCACCATTTTTCATACCCCCGCTCCCTCCCCCTCTCATTTTTTATTAAAAATCGCAATATCAGGAAAATTTTAAAAACCTGGAACTCTCAATAAAAAATTTAAAAAAATCCAGAGTACTCATGGAAAGATGTTTCCTGCTGTTGAGTTTTTGAAAACAATGTAAATTTTATGGTTTATCTTTAGATTTGTATTTCCTCTATTCAATCTTTCCACTGTATAACCACAAAGGAATCTGAAACGTTTTGATTATTTTAAAAAGGGTTCATAAAGAGTTTCTTAAATGTGCCCCTAGGACTTTGGATATTAATAACTATGAACAAAATATGTTAACACTTTTAGTGTGTAAATGTTTGTTGCTTTGAAGATTTCACTTCTATATTGGAGATCTAGCATGTCCTCTAGGCTGGGAAGCTCTGTTCTAATGTTATTAATAATCCTTTATTGAGTTAGATATTTCATAATTAATTATATTATTTTATCTGAATTTTCTAATTTTAATACAATTTAAAAATTATATAGTAATCAATAACTGAATCAAAATCAAATATTTTGAGATCTGCTAAATATTGATAAAATTATGGTTTGGATCATTTCTTTTTTAATACAAGGGACATTAAATTGTAAATCCTATGTTATACCCCTTTCTTATTCATTCATTTGCTGATAGATATATTCAAACAAATGCAAGTATTGAGAGAGAGAGAGAGATAACTTACTAGAAGCAAAGCATTAATTGTTCTAGATAAAACACTGAACAGGTTAAAATCTCTGTCCTTAATGATTTACATTCTAGTGGAGATGGAGATTAACAGAAACACAAATAATTTATATACATATTATATGACAAAACACTAGCAAAAAAGGAAAGAAAAATTCTGGTTCTTGGTTATATGTTTTCTAGTTAGGTGACATCGGTCAAGGAAATTTCTCTAATGCCTATTTTGTGCATTTAAAATAGGCCTACGGCTAACTATGAGTGGATGTCATAAAGAGCAAATGAGATAATGAATATAAAGTCCTTGTCTAAGTTCTTGGTATGTAGTATATCTAGATTAAAGTGGCAGTAAATCATTTTAATTATCAGTATCTAGAAACTTCTATGTAATTGGAGAGGTAGCACATATATTTCAGAGAGAGAGAAAGAAAGAGAGAGGAAGAAAATAATTGATTTCATTTAGGTAGTTCCATGGATGCTATAGATTTTAAACTGAACTTTAGGAGGTTTTCTGAGGATGACGTTTAGATTACCACAGGTTAGAAGGAATTACATACATGAACAATGGTATGAGGAAAGGATTTCTGAAAGACCAAAAAAAAAAAAAAAAAAATCCCTTAGGGAACAGATACCATGAATGGGAAAGGACAGGTAGGCACCAGACCAAATCTTGATACTTTGTGTCAATATGAAATGGCACAACTACTAAGCAAGTGTGGTAGCAAATTTGTCCCTTGGAGAAAAAGGAGTATGAAGGATAGAAAAAGCCTGAGAGAAAGTGTGAGCATGTATCTGACTAGATGTGAAGAGAAAAAAGTATTCTTGGTTGTTACTGAAGCCTGAGTTTGCAGCTCCCAGTAGATCTGTAGTTGGTGCATCCAGCAGTGCTCCTCTCTACTCCAGCAGGCTGAGATGCAGACAGACTCCCCTCCAATCCCTGAGAGCACATCAACAGGAGCAATAATGTCCTCCAATTCTAGGAAGTGACTACCGTCTTTAGAAAATCACCAATATAGGGTTTCAGTTTAAAAAATAAATATATGTGGTGTCATAAAACTCAATTTTAAGAAACAGAGCACACAGAATGGAAGGTGAATAGAGTAGAGGGGAAGAATAATGAGATAAGGACAGAGATTCAGAAATAAGTCTATAACTTTCTTTTTCTTTCTTTTTTTCTCTCAAACATTTGGGCAATTGATTTACTTTGAGTTTCTGTGGATTATTCAGTTGTAGTGGGTGTTAGCTCTTTTCCTAGAATTATTCCTTGGAGGCTAAGCCTCTAGGCTGGGAGTCAGTATTTCCTATCATAAGAGGTAGGGAAGAAGAGGCAGGGAACAATATTGGAATAACAACGAAAAAGCATTTGGATGGCAGAAACTATGCAGTATGTGTGATTACATTATCAGGTGAATTTGATACATGAGGCTCACCAATTCATGAGGGAATTCCCTAAGTGAATAAGTTGACTGAATAATTTGAGAATCTCTACTTTATTCTCTAAAAAATATAAAAGATAACAATAGCCAAAACATAGACTGTCCACAGACCTCCTGTATCCACAAATATCTGCCTTCCATCTGTAGAGGACTTCCAGTGAGTGGCATAAGAGATCCATGGAAGAAAATATGCATTTGGTCTTAAGACAAACATACCTTTTCTTTTCTATTCTAAAAATGTCTATTTAAAAGTTTCCTTTAAATTTAGGGAGAAGATACAGAAAAGT
The DNA here is from genome assembly GCA_020662805.1 of Glaucomys volans. Lineage (NCBI taxonomy): Eukaryota > Metazoa > Chordata > Mammalia > Rodentia > Sciuridae > Glaucomys > Glaucomys volans. The sequence goes on from JAJEJO010004829.1 coordinate 100,139, forward strand.
AGCTGTTTTGCACAACAAATTTCTCAGGATAAATGTATTTTTCAGAGTACTAATTATCTCTATTTTTACATAAATGAACATACATAATTTAAAGAAACTTCTTGTTTCCAGAGACACTATCTAATTCTTTGTATATGATGTATATATTGATATATGATAGGTAATTGAGTTATAAAGCAATTTAAGTATTCTTATAATTATCAAAGTTTTATTAATGTAGAGATTTAAAAACATGCAGTAAATCAACATGGTTTTAATTAATTATCAAGTATTTGTTAGAAATTACTTTGGCTAGCAATAGCACTTCAAAAACAAAGTAAAATCAGATTTGGTCTTTACCCTTGGAACTATTATACTCTTGAGGAAAAAGACATATCGCAGACACATGCATGTTTCACATAGACATATGTATTTGAAAGTCACAAATATGATTTAAAGCTATGGGAAGTTAAAGAAGGGAATGGTTATAGGAAAGAAATATTCATTTAAAAACAGAAAGTTATACACACACTTATTTTAATTTCTACTTTTCTGCCCTTTACTTCCTGAGCTTCACCCACATTCTGAAACTAAGAGCAAAAGACATAATGTAGTGGCAGTCATCAGAGAAAGGAAGTGATAATAAGAAACTTGCTGGAATCACACACACCGATACCCACAAAATACAGGGCACCTACTACTTTGTTATGGTTTGGATGTGAGGTGTTCCCCAAAAGGTCACGTGTGAGACAATGCAAGAAGGTTTGGAGGAGAAATGATTGGGTTATGGCTTTAACCTAATCAGTGAATTAATTCCTAATGGAATTCACTCAGTGGTAACTGGAGGCAGATGGGATGGGGCTGGAGGAAATGGTTCACTGGGGGCATTGCTATGGAGTATATAATTTGTATCTGGAAGTGGAATCTCTCTCTCCCTTCTTGACCATCATCTTAGCCACTTCCCTTGCCACACTCTTCCGCCATGATGTTCAGCCTCACCTTGAACCCCAAGGAATGGAGCCTGCTGTCTATAGATGGAGACCTCTGAAAATGTGAGCCCTCAAATAAACTTTTCCTCCTCTATGATTGTTCTGGTCAGTTCTTTCCATCACAGCAGCGAAAAAACTGACTAAAACATGCTTATAAGATTTTGATGGATACCTGAATACTTAACTATATGTGTAATTAAAAGCACACTTAAATTTCACTATTTCTAATATAAACACACACACACACATTAATACAATATACAATACACTGAGAAACTGAAAATAGAAACGTACAATGGCCAAACCACATATAAAACATAACTTAGACCCAGAACCTGCATCAAACTGCCCATATAAGTCAGACTTGCAGGAAGACAGATATCCATCTCTAGTGACAATCCAGAAAGCTAAATAATAATTTTTACAACAATCAACACAAAACATCCAAGTCTTGATTACTAACTGACAAGTTCCCTAAGTTTTGTCTCCAATTCCAACTCAGAACCAAACAGAGAAAGCCAAATATATCCCTTTAATGAATCTCATAGAATGTCCCAGTTTTAGTTAACCAGCTTCCAACTTGCATATCCAATAATCTCCAATCAGGGCATAACTTCCATTATTTCCACTATAAAGCTTTCTTATCTCCTCTGCCTTCAAGTCTCTGCTAAAATGTGAGTGACGGTGGCGGATTCCCTTGCTATAGCAAGCAAACAACAAATAGCCTTTGCTTTTCTCATTTGGTTGGTCTTATTTATTTCCACAACACATTCACACACACACATACAAACTATATGGCATATTGTATAAGTGCTCTGATACCCAAATTAAACTAGTATCTATCTCTCTTGATGTTTATGCTTATGACATTTACAAATCCTACATATAATTTAGAAGCTACATATACGGATTTGTATAGAATTTATTTTATATAATTACATGTTTTGTTATAAATTCCAGGCTTGTTACGCTAAGAGAACAATATACAGGAATTACTCCATAGAAAGTAAAATTATATTCTTTACGTGAAATATTTGATCAGCATTTTGCAAGATACCACTCACTTACAAATTTTTAAAGTTTTTTTTTCTTATTAAATATCTATTTGCCCTTGTCTCACATTCTCCAGGCCTCAGCAAAGGCACTAAATACTTTCCAGAACATAGATTTAAATGAGGCCCCTGCCCAGTGGGCTTACAACATAATTAGACAGAGACAGTTGACCAACATATGCCCACAGACTCCAGTTGGCCACTTATTTATTCTCTAATTAACATAAAGCAGCAGGACAACAACTCTGCCTGTGCTCAGTGAGCAAGGGAACGTCTGTGTGTGTTGTAGAACTCTGTGGGAAGCGAGACTGCTTCTTCTGCGGGGGCTTTCAGCAGGCATCCTCTTGCTTCTGGCTTGTCTCAGTAATTAATATTCCCATGCACATCTTGCTGAGACTGTATTTGGCCAAGCAAACAGACCCTCACAACACAGTGGAACCGTTTACTCCGGCTGTCTTGATGATCCATACAGGTCACTGGCTGGTTGATTTGACGGTTGCACCTGCAACTCTGTTGAGAAGCAAGGCCAGAGTGAGCCCAAGTGGGTACTCCAAACTTTCATTTAGCAGATTTAACCACGTAAAAATGTTTTCACCGGATCATGTTAGATTGCAAAAGTCTGATGACTTCTTTTGGTTCTTCCCATTACTCTTTCCTGTAAGCTCTTTGATTTTTGAATGGTTCCCTTTCTAGGTTTTGGCACATGATTCTCAAAAGTATTTGAAGTGATATACAGTGCTACTCCACTTTTTAATAGGTATGTGCATATTTTATGCTGAGAGAAATATAAGTACCAGAATCAATCAGACAAAATTTGAGAAAAAGTTGAAACCTGAAATACATGCCAAGGACTCATGAGTACCTGTTGTATGAAATCCCTCAAGAAGATGATAAATGATTTTACTATTCATTAATTGTCCAAAGAGAAGAATGCAAGCAGGAAAATCATATGCATTTTTTTTCTAACTCCAGGGATATTTCAATGGTGAAAAGAGGTAATGCTATGTTTTTGAAGGTCACAGATATTAAGTATTGCTAGTTACTACTCCTCTAATGTCCTACTATTAAATCCTATTTAATAGTAATTCTGATTTATATTGACCTAATTCTTATCCTATTTTATATTTTTAAAGAATAAAAGTCTTCCCAGCATTATGGGCATGAGTTTTGCTCCTGTGGTTTTCAGTTGGAATACCTGATATTATGCCATTTTTGGTATTATTTTTTGCCTGCTATTCTATACAATTTTTAATTTAAAAAACAGTATAGATGTTGGAAATGTGGTTTCCTATGATATTCTTTATTTAATCTTAATTTTAACAGGTCGCCACTGGATAGTTACTCCGTACCATCACATCATTTTGTAGTAAACTTGAAAATAATGCCATAGCTATTTGAATTACTAAATTCCCAAGAATTTAATAGTAATATACACACACATATTTTTGCATACATTGTGCCTCTATGGACTTACTGCTATGTTGCTGAAATTAAAAAAAATAGGCAGTCCAATTCAAAGTATAGTTTAAAGAAACATTCAGATCTAATAACATAAAAAAAGGTCTGACTTCTTCAAAGTCAAAAACAAAAGGCCTAAGCCAAAAAACAAAAACAAAAAAAACCCTCAAAAGAAAACTGATAGGTTTTACTGATACCTGCTTTGAAATATATTCTAGAAATACTACCATTATTGCTTTTACATAAACTGAGATTGTATAATTAGACTTAGCCACATTTCAGAAATTGGGCATCTTCTTTTGATAAATATTCTTGATCTTATACTTTGTTCACTTTGAAAGTAAATGGTCATTTTAGTCAGATCATTGGCTTCAATTCTTTATGCACATCTGAACATGTTCATGATGGTGAAAATAAAACCCAAATTGAAACAAATAGCTGAAGTTAATGGAGTTTCTCTTATTTCAATGTGAAACTACATCTGGAATTTGAAGTCATGCCATTTTTTATTTGTTTTTATCCACCCCACTCCCACTCTCTCTCTCTCTCTCTCTCTTTCCCTGTTTCCTCCCACCATGCATTTTCATCATGGAAATTTCATGCAGCAAAACAGGAAATTCCATCCAAGTTGATCTAACCTCAGGGCCTCCTCCAAGCATGCTGGAGAATCAGTGCTCTGTCACCTCTGAGAATAGAATTCATTTTGGATTCTTACATTACCTGCCTCTGGGACTTGGGCACTTATTTTCTGACTGACTGAGTTATTTTAACTTTGGTATGATATATATGTCCTTTATTATAGTTTTGAATTTAGTATTTTTAAAATCAAGACTAAATTGAAACTGTTCAAGCCCCCTCCCACACAATGAACTACTTAACTCAAAATTACAGTGTAAAAATTATAAACTAAAGCTAGGAAACACAATTTAAAAGGGAATCATAACAACTTTATTCTCAAAATTCAAGTTTTAAAATACTGTAATCTATCCAAATAAAGTTCCTTAAGAAATAGCTATTCGCATGTACTTATAACTGTCAGCAATCAGCACAATAAAAAATGTAATAGTTTTGTCAGCATTTGTAAGATTTAGTTGTTTCGATAGTACTTAATAGGTAGAACCAGCATTTCTGGGTGCTTGCCAGTTGACCATCTGTCTAGGTTGTCCATGGAGAATCAGAACAACTGAATCTTTTGGTACCTCCAATTAAATTGAGCTGCCACCAACTCTATTTTAGTATACAATAGAAGAGAACATTACCAAAAGATTGGATTAACTGATTTAATCCTGAAAATTTGGGAAATCTGAGGTTAGGAGATCATCCCTGTGACCCACAGTGAATTTAGTGAAAATATAAGTGAATTAAATAAACGACTTTTTTCTTAAAGGTGGTTTGCCAGGCATTTGAAGAATACAGTGATAATCCTTACCCTCTATACCATATAAAATAACCCATGAAATAAGATATGCATTGCAAACATTGCTCAAGGATATCAAAAGTTTCATTACCAGAACATTGGGATGGGAAAACTACCTCCACATTGAGGTCAGGTAAGCAAGTCATGGAAGATGCATCATTTATATTGTCGTAATCATGCACCTGCTTTTTAAAAAATGAAATTAGGGTTGAAGAGCACAAGAAGCAAAGGGAAGGTTGACTAAAAACACTGGGGTAAGATAAAGAATTAAAACTCTGAATAATTGGAGAATCATATTGGAGCCAAATCAAACTGAGTCTTTGATAGCATCTTTAGAATTATAAATGTATGCCATAGAGAGCCAGTAGTAAATTTTAAGCAATAAAGCTGTAACATTTTGGTATGATATAATTCACAGGAGAATGTATAATTATAAAAGTCTGGGAGAAAACTCTTAGAACAATACAACATAGAATAAACACTGACTTCTTTATGGAAAAATAGAGAAGAAAAAAAATGAAACTAAGAAAGAACTGTAATATAGTCAGGAGTCACTTAACAATGGGATATGTTAGAAAATGTGCTGGTGGTAAATCAGGAGTGGTGCTGTAAGCCTGTAATCCCAATGGCTTGGGAGGCTGAGGAGGAGGATTGCATGTTCAAGACCAGCCTTAGCAACTTAGTGAAGCCCTGTCTCAAAATAAAATGAATAAATAAATAAACCACCATATCATTCAAAATGCCTAGCAAACCACCATTAAGAGAAGGGGGTGTGGTTCAGTGGTTAAGTGCCCTTGGGTTCAATCCCCAGTACCAAGTGAGGGCAGTAGAGAAGAAATGTGTTGTTGGTCAATTTTGTTCCAGAAACATCAGAGTATAACTTACACAGACCTAGAAGGTATAACCTACTACACAACTAGGCCATATGGCAAACACACACACATATATACATGCACACACCACACACACACACACACACACACACACACATATATATATAATTATATGTATGGTATAACCTATTATTGCTCCTGCAGTAAAAAACAATATGAGATTAAATTAAACACAAGAGAAAACAATGCAGTCAAAAGAAAGCAGTAACATGAGATGTATGAGATTGCTGCACAGGTGACAGGACATAATATTTTAATTTTTTTTAATAAGCAGAAAGAGTACACTCTAAAATATTGATAAAAAGCATAGCATAAGGTAGTAATGTCTGTTTCACTCTACTGTCCTTCCTACCCCCATACCCTTCCCCTCTCTTCACTCCCCTCTTCTTAATTTAAAGTAACTCTATTCTTCTCTAGTGCCCCTCCACCCCTATTGTGAATTAGCATTTATATATTCGAGAAAACATTTGGCCTTTGTTTTTTGGGGTGTGTGGCTTATTTCACTTAGCATGAATGTCTACAATCAGAAAAATGAGAAATTATACTTTTTATGTATGATTAATCAAAATGCATAAATACATTCTACTGTCATATATAACTAATTAGAACAAAAAATTAAATTAAAACATAGGAAGGGACACCAGTATAATTTCTGGACTCATGGAAATGTTCTGTACCTTGGTAAGAGTGTGGGTTACATAGATACATTTATTTTTCAGTACTACTGAACTGACAATACTTGGCAGTAACTGACCAGCCTCAAAGAAAGAGGCTGGTACTTATTACTAAGGTTTCTAGATTTAAAAAATAAAAATTCAGGATGCTGAGGTAAATTCAACTTAGATTTTATGTTTGGGAAATTTAAAAGATGATGTTCTAAATTTTAAAATATCAACAGAAAAGTTGCAATTAAAAATGAAGTCTTTAACAATTTTTAGAAATTAATTAATTAAAAAATGGAGCAAAGAATTCTTAAAGTAAAACAGACAAATGGAAGTAGAAAAAAGTTAAAATATAAAGGAAATTGGAATGTCACTATTATATGGGGAGTCTTAGATATTTTCCTAAAAATGAAAAGATAGAAATTATCAGAGAAAAACCATTTTCAGAATGGAAGATATGAGTCTTTACATACAAAGCATCCCATACTACCCATAAAATAGAAATTATGAATGTTGAATAACATCATTGTGAAATTTTTGAAAATTAGGGATAAAAAAACCTCAAATTAGGGGAAACTTGTTCCAAAGTCTTAAGAAAACAAAATTAAACAAGAAATGAGAATCCTTAACTTCACTAAAAGATAATAAAGCAATACCCATATATTTTTCAACAAAAATATTAAAAAATCTAGTGTTCTTCACCCACATCATTCATTGAGAACAGAAATTTAAAAATGTATAGACTTCAAAATGTACTCCATTGCAGCAAAGGAAAAATTAAAAATTAGTAACTCAGGAAATAGATACCTAAGCCTTGAAAGTGGTGAAAGGAATTCCCAGGCCGAGGACTCTGGGACATCAAAGAATACATATTGAAACAGGAGTAAGAGTTGATTCAGAAAAAAAATATTTAGTGGGGAGAATGAAACTTACCCTTGTAAAAGAGCAATGTTTCATTTAAAACTTGTGTGTGGAAGCTAGAAAAGCTGATCTCACAGAAGTGAGAAAATTATTGGTCAGTAGTAGCTATGAGGGGTAAGAGTAGGAGTCAGAGGGAGAAGTCAGATGACAAGCAGAGGAAGTCATTCTAGGATTCTCTAGCACAGTGTAGTAAATATAGTCTACAATGGTTTACTGTGCATTTCAAGATAGCTGCAAGAGAAGAGGCTGAAAGTTCTTGACATGAAGAAATGATAAATATTTTAGGAATTGGAAACATTTAACTTCCTGGTTGAATCTAAATATTGCATATTTATATTGCAAATTATACGGTACCCATGGTTATATACAAATGTGTTGTGTTGATCACTATTTCACTTCTGTAACCAAAATACTTGACATAAACAACTTGAAGGGGAAAAATTTATTTTGGCTCACAGTTTTAGAGCTTTTATCCATGGTCAGTCGGCTCCATTGCTTTGGGTCTGAGGTGAGGCGGAATATCATGGCAGAAGGGTATGGTGGAGGAAAGATTCCCAGCAGCCTGGAATCTGATAGAGAATCAGGTGAGAAGAGACCAGGGACAAGATATAGCCCCTAAAGTCATGCCCCCAAGGAGATGCCCCCAAGGACCCACTCCTTCAGTTAGATCCCAATAATGCCTTCATGTTAATTAACTGATGAGATCAGAATTCTCATGATCCAATTATTGCCCAAAAGCCCCACTTCTGAACTTTGCTGTATTGGAGACCACACCTTTAACTCATGAGCCTTTGAAGGACATTCCAGATCCAAACTATGTCAATTAAAAATAAAGAAGAAATTCTAACATGTATAAGAACGGTTTCTAAAGATAGGTAACAAAGCCTGTGAAACTGACAATGCAATTGAGGTACTTAATAACATGAAATATTTCCAACAGGTATTTGAAAAAAATCTGTTGAGCTAGATGGGAAGAAAATAGTAAGCAGAACATATACAAATAAGCAGATGAAACAAGCAATTAAGTGGCTTCTAGGGGAAAAATGTTCTCAAATGAAACATAACATAAAATACTACTTGATTTAATGGTGAGCAACATTTACATAATTATAACAATATAAAATCTGGTTATCAAGTGAATTAAATATTGTGATTGTATGACAGTATAGGAAAGTGAGGAGAGGCTCAATGTTACAAAAGAACTGAATCCTTTTCTACATTGACAGGAAGTCATTGATATTAGTCGAACATGGTAAATCAATAAATTGCAGCTCAAATATACTATTTTAAAAAAGAACAGAAATAGAGCTAAAACAAGCAGGGTTGAAAGTATTAGCCTTTGAAAAGCAGAAATGGATATGGATAGGGAGATTAATTCTACAAATATCAATATTCTCTACTGCTTGTATTTAAATTACATACCACATAAAAACTGATAAATTGGTCAAGATGTTCATTTCCTAACATGATTTAATTCTGAAATATATTCAAATACAAGAAATAATTCTACAATCATTTTTAGATAATAGTATTTAATAACACTTAGATAAATAGATACAAATAGGTAGATAATATTTAAGGCTTTCTCCTGTAAAATTTAGTAAATAACTATACATTCAGTACCATATGGATATTACAATACTACAGCACTGTGTACATGTGAATATATGTATCATATATATGTCTGTATATATGTGTGTATATATTATTCTATCATTTGCTATCAGTAAATTTATGCATCTATAGAACAGGTGATCTCGGAAAAAGATTGTTTGTTTATCCTACATAATGGATAAGACATAGTTAAGAGTAATTTGCATTGTTTTTCTGATCTGAATTTTGTACCATGTTGCTTTTAAATTTTCTGCTCATTTTGCTGTTTTTAAGTTTGTACTATTAATGACACATGTCTAAAATGTACATGTCATGTCCTGCAATTGTTATCTTTGGACCATGCCAAAATAGCACAATCATGAACAAGTTATGTTTCATTGAAAGTTTAGGTGCATAAGGATGTTATAAGGTTCTGTTAAGGTCTTTAATATTAAATATGCTTATTTAATCAGATTATTATATCCTTACTAAAAACACACACACCCACACACACACACATTAACTATATTGACCTCAGTAACTTCATTGGTCTTTCTTTAATTGTTGCAAAGCTTATCCCATTCACCTGCTGGCATCTGAGAGATTTCTAATCTTTCCTTTGCATTAAATCTATAGCATTGACATTTACTGGCAAGGAAACTATGTGACTGAAATTATTCTTTCATGTGTGCCATGTGAAATCTTATTCATACTAAACTTTATTTGCTCTTCATAAGTTGTGGGTTGTGTATATATTAAATTGATGAAACTGATAGTAGTGTACAAAATATCACAACGCCCTGCGAAAATCCTTGCATGCACCTCTGGAATCATTTCTTGCATCTCTACCAGCAGCACCTAGCTATAATTTCTCATTTGGACTACTACAATAGTGTTATAATTATTCTACCCTCACTAACAGTTTCAGCATATCGTATTTCCTGTGCTTGGAAAATCTTTTCCACCTGATCAAGTTCAACTCCTTTCATTTCAGCATGAAGGTAATTTTCTAGTCTCCTTGACTTGGTGAAATGCCTCTACTATAGGCTCTTAAGGTATTGTTCACCTCTTTTTCAATGTTCTGGTTTCAAAAACATTTTGATATATTTTTATTAATGTTCTTTAAAGTCCATGTGTGTGGGGATTATGCTGTGTTTACTCCCACATAAATTTAATATATATCATTGAATCAATGGATTGCAGTTTAGTTTAATAATTACATTATAATGGTTAATATGTGTTCTGGTACTTAATACTGTAATGGCAAAATTAAAGCTGAGTGGAGAATTGTTTTAACTCATGTATTGTTGCAGGCAAATAAGTTTAATCATTTTTCTAATATGCAGACAAAATGAGCATCTATCACAAATTCAGATCCATGGATTTCCTTTGTTTGTCATGATTCTCATTGAAACCCTTCTATTTAAGGGGAAGCAACCTGAAAACATTACCTGAGTAGATCAGTTTTACTTTTGAAGAGTACCAAGCTGTGATCTGGATAATCATGCAAACCTTTTGTCTTCTCCAGATTTCAATATAATGCTACCAAGGAGGAAAGTAGCATTTATACATGGGCAAGAAAAACATAGCTAACCGAATTATTGTCTTGGATCAAATAGAAATTAAACATTCCAGTATCTCCCACGGTGATAAGTAAATTAATCCAATAGCATCTTCTCCTCAAGAAACTTACAATTCTGTAGATGTAATTAGTGGGACTTATAAAAATTAAAATAAAGAAAAGCAAGTGCACTAATATCAGAGGACAAAGTATTACCATTTTACTCTGTATTGTCAGAAATATTCTTTTAACAAAAGTTATATTCCTGGTTTTGAAAGTTCAAGGATTCTTTCAGACTAGAAATAAGATCGAATATAATTCTCTCTTAAAGCTTACCATCCCACATTCAATAATGTTGTCAATGTTCTCTGTATCTTTAAATTCTTTCTATCTTCAAATTAAAATTGATTGCTTTCATGGAATGGTGTCTTCCCACTGCTTTACATTAATAAATTCATGATATATTCTTCTAATTGTGTTTGCTGATCTGTTCTATGGAACGCCTTCCCTCCCCTTCATAATCTCTGTATGTTTTCAGGGTAAATGCCAGAGGGGCTCCAATTTGGAAGTGTTAAATTATCAAGTGGAATCATAAGAGCAGTTTATAAAAGAGATAGTTGGAAATTAAAATACAAAAACTGCTTAAGGTAAAATACGTGAGGGATCTCTCTCGTTGCCATCTTGAGACCCTGCAGAACAGATGGAACCGACTCTCTGGCTTCTGCTTGGGTACCTGCTGTTTAATTATACCCTAATTAATTAAAGCAAAGACTCCTGTGTGGTTTCACTAGTAGTGAGCAGGAGGGCAGTCAGAAAGAGACACTTTAATTCCAAAGACTTCCAAATTAAGACTAACAAACTAAGGAAAGCAGTTACTACCTGCTCATTGTGGTCATTTTACAAAAGTAACCATCAAAGTATTAATCGGATGTTCAGTAACAAAAGTAACTGAACTGGCCTTGCATTCACATTCTGTGTGTGTGTGTGTGTGTGTGTGTGTGTGTGTACACACTTGTTCTGGCTCTCTGATTTTTGCTTTTTTAATGTAGTTTGTCATTGGAGTACAGCAAACATTTTTGTTGGTGGCATAGAGAAAGCAAGAAAGGCACATATTTTCAGAAAACTAAATGAGGCAAGTAAAGAATATGTTCATTGTGTGTATTAGGTGGGGCTGTGCAAATAATCATGCATGTGTCTGGAGTGTCATTAACGACTATGGTGACCCTGAAGTCCAACAGACTTTTGCTAAAATGAATCTTGTGTTCATTACCGTCCTTTACTTGGGAAACTTTAAATGATATATTTATTTGTTTTATTATTCTCATACTGATTGAGGAGACTTCATCAAGTAGGAAGAAATCTAATCCCACATATCTTTCAGTTTAGTTGAAAGATTTAAGTAAATATAATAGCCAGATAAAAACACATGTACCAGATTTGGAGCTGCATTAGGCAAGCATGCAATAGATTTTAGTCTCCTTTATTACTTATGGATTTATATTTGATAGATATAAGGAATAAAGTTTGAAGTAAATTCCACACTGTAAAAAGATCATTTGTAATCATTCATTAATGTTAATGTGAATTATTAATACTATTAGTTATTTAATTAGGTGGAACCTCAAGAGACCTCTTCTGATCCATGTTGAAATCCAGAATTTAAGTTTTTACACTAACGTAATCTTGAAATAGTCAATAAATAACTTCTTATTAATCAAAAGTTAATGCAGAAGAAGGTGTTGCATATACAGTGTCACTCAGAGTAACAGAATAGTGACTCAGAAATCAGTCAATTACATTCCTGTGTGGACACTACCCTGGCTCACCACTACACAACACACATGCAGGTATGGCAAGAAGAAATTACCAGGCCAGTTATTGTACATTGTTAGCACTTTGATTAATTCCTAAATACCTAAAACACCAATTTTATTTTATGCTTTGTCATTTTCCATATGGTGGAAAAGTCACAAAGAAAAATTGAAAATATTATATTATCAAATGCAAATTAATTTATAAAAGATGGTATGGACATGTCCAGATAATTGATAACATGTTTTGTTTCACAGAATGTTTCAATTATTTTTTATTTTCTCTTTTGGTTGCATTAATGAAATTCCAAGCAAAAGTCTATCACAACCTAGAAGTTCAGAGTGACAAATTAGAATAAGTACATTGGTGATGCAGAAATAATAAATGGGTAGAGAAAGAATTTGGACAAAGATCCAATATGATATGCATTTTTGAGAACATGTGATAGTAAATTTAGTGTCAAAATATTTATACATCTGATTAGATGTTTCCCTTTCTTGAGGGTCTGAGAATTAAAATATCCTATTGAGATATCTAGATAACTGCCTGATCTGAGGCCTTTGAGGCAATTACTTAGCCTAAGTTAAAACATCAATTTCTCACCAACTTAAAATTCCAATCATGCTTTTCTGAGGCTGTGATGCTGTGTGCAGGACCTCAAATGGCTTCATCTTGTGAAGAGTCCAGACTGGTCAAGATTTTTGTGTTTTTGCTTAGTTTCATCCAGGTCCAGATACTGGTCAGCTACTTATTTATTTATTTATTTTAAGGGGATTGAACTCAGAGGCACTCAACCACTGAGTCAAAATCCTAGCCCTATTTTGTATTTTATTTAGAGACAGACTGAGTTGCTTAGTGCCTTGCTTATTGCTGAGGCTGGCTTTGAACTCATGATCCTCCTGCTTCAGTCTACCAAACCGCTAGAATTACAGGCATGCACCACCAAGTCTGGCCTGGTCAGCTATTTAGCTGGTAGTTCATTTGCCTTTGAAAAAAAGCCAATTTCTAGAAGAAGTAAAAAAATTCTCTGAACTGAGCTGAAATAGTTACAGTTTGTTTGTTTTTTGGTTAGTTATAGATTTACAACTTCAAACTAAACTTGTGCATTGGTAAATCCAATTTCTCTGGGAAATTTGTCTAATATTTTCTAAGAATTTTTATCAAAGTCAGGGATTCTTCCTCTGTCTAAAAAACCTTTAGTTCTTAGTTATGGGGGCAGGAGAGAGGGGTGGGTGGGAAAGGAGAGAGAGAGAGAGAGACAGAAAGAGAGGCAGAGATTCAGAAAACTACAAAAGAAACAAAAAGAAAAAGAAGACATTACCTTTAGGCTCTCTTAAACTCCCTTAAATCCTGTTCTTAATGTCTTTTCTCTTATATCTGGTATTAAGCAAGGTCAAAGTATCTTAAACACCTTTCATTATCAGCTCAGCATGGGCTGCTCCACTGTGGTTTGAAGTGTTATAAGATATCTGAGCATAAACTGAACACTTCTTTACTCCAGAGTCCAGCTTCAATGAATTTTTCATTTCATTTTTCTTTAGAACACCATCAAGATCTTTGCTATTAGAACATTAGGGAGGATATATTGGAGGCAGGTTGTCAATGACTTTATTTCCCAATTCCATTTTCAAAATGCATCCTCATGATCTATTCAATACTTCAGATTCAATCAAATTTCTTCTTTGTAATAGTGGGGGAAATGTTTAATTAATTCTTAGGGAAACCATGCAAGTTTATATGGGAATTGGTGGAGTTTGAAAGAGAAAGTTTTGCAGATTAAATAATGTTTTATTATATCCTAATTTGAGTATGTACAGTGTATTTATTTGTCACCTTGTCCTTTAAAATTAACATTTTTTCCCTACCCCACTTAATTTCCCAGAGGACTGACTCTTTGAATGGTATCACCCAATTCCTTTCAATTAATGGGAAACCCTGGCAAGAGATTTGAGAGTAGAAGGAGAAAGAGGTTTGGGGATTTATTACCTGTTCCTTTCTGACACAGGGATTTCACTTACGGCAGGATCTGCATTCCTCCAACTGTCAGTCAGAGTCTCTCCTGGACTCCAGATGTCACTGGACCCTGGGATCCTCATTTTCCTCCCTTTACTCTTAAGAACTAAAGTATTATTTCTCCATTAGCAATGACAGCTGCTTGACCCGGTAGCTCCTGTTGACTTCCTGATTTTGCCAAAACCTATGTAAACTGTCCCTCCTGACTGTTTCTTCCTTTGAACCACTTGATTTGAATCCATTTTCTGTTGAGGCTCTGAATAACAACAATAGTAGCAGTAGTAGTAGTAGTAATAATAATAATAATAATAATAATAATAATGGTACTAGACAGGGTTTATAGGATGCTTACACCAGTCACACATTATGCTAAATGTTTTATATGTGTTATTTAATTGAATCTTTCAAAAAATCTTACAGGATGAGAATCATTATTATCTCTATTTTATAGAGATAATTGAGGGTGAGAAAGAGTGCAAATGCCCATGTTCTTCCTAGCCAGTTAGGGGGTGCCAGGACTCTAAACCTACCCTATTAGGTTATGAATATCTTGTTCTGAACCTCTCAGCAATTCTATTATGTAGGGCTTTTGAGATTGTGCTGTGATTTTGTATCAGTGAATCTAAACCTTTGAAGGTGGTCTGTAATGAGATAAATAAAATAGTAGTATTTTGTTCAATTCTACAAATACTTATGAAATGATTACTATATGCTCAGCATCATTCTAGGTCTTATGAATACACAGAGAAGAATTGTCAGCTTCCAGATAAATTTATAATTTGATAGGAGCATCAGACACCACAAACACATAAGATAAATAACATTTTACAAATGAAAGTATCAATATTATCAATATTTATAAGGTACTAGTAAAAATATTGGAGAAGGACTGTGTGCCTCTCTGGTGACTCTTCAGGATTTCGTACTTCATTAGTTGAAAGACACGAATTGACCACAGGACTTGCACACGCTGAGCCTAACAGGGCTTTGCAGTGTTCACATCTCTGAGAGGCAGCAGTGATTGCCTTTGTAAACAAAGCACATGTTTCTTCTCTCTAAAGTTTTTTATTTATAGACTGATGTTCTCTGGGGATTCAAATATTAGAATTTATATACTTAAAGAATTCAACTTGGTCAACCTCCTAGTTACTCTTAGAAATAGAAAAATATGAAAGCCTAATTATTTTTTCCATCTGGATTCATTTTTCTCTGTGCTTATATTAAAATACTGAGTTTAATAGATTGTAAGTCCTGAATCTTGTTGGATACAAAATTTATAAATTAAAGATGACTCAGTATTTTATATGCTAAGAAACAAAATGATGCTGATATTAATCTGTGATGTATCCTTTCTAAATTACTTAGAACTTGCATTTTGCCTTTATTGAAAGAGTTGTTTTAGGATTAAACAAAAAAGGAAAATGTGAAGAAGATAATTTGGTTGTTTCTAATTTCATCTCTTTAACAAAGGCCAATGCTTTTGAATTGCTTTTTTGACTGAGTAACCATTGTCTCTATTTGCCAAGTTTTGGAATTTGAAGTAATTCTCTTGATCTGGGAAATAGTGCTTAGCAATGGGATCTCTACCATGAAGCTTTTTATTGCCAAAAATTAGGTAAAATGATATATGTAAGGTGGTTAGTATAGCACTTGGCACAAAATAAACATCAACAGTATCAGTTGTTAGTTTTGATCTAGCTATTATATTTCTTTAGAGTTAGTGTCTGGTAAGTAGTTTAAACTTATGAAAACAAAAATGTGTTAAGCGATAAGTGGTCATGTTGTCTTATATTCTGTATTATAAACTGTTTTGAAGGAGAGTTTCAGCTAAGGTCAGACCAACTCTTTGCTTCTAGGCAAGCCCATAATTTATCCAAGTCTGAAATTGTTCCCTTGTAAAATAATGAGATAATAATCAGTATCAAATTTCTATCCTATTGAGCTAAAAGATGAGAATGGAAGACAAACACATTTTATAATCTTTGAAGCAGTATACAGTGGTCATCTATTATAAACACCAATTTTATAAATTTTGGTCAACTGTAAATGAAAGTATGCCATGGGTCTGTTTTGAAAAAGAGAAGCAAATGAATGTTGCATTCATTTTCTAGATAAACCATACATTTGTTTCCTTGGAGTCTCAAAATTAAGACTTGTGAAAGTAAATAACAGGATTCTAATTGTTTTTTCCTGGAATTCTCTACTTGGGTGCCAAACTTTGGCATGCTAAAAGTCATTTTTTGTATGTAATGTCTGTGCTCACAGGACAGTGCCTTTGGCAAAAAGCACTCTGTAAATTAGAATGCAAATCAGAGGGTTCTAAGCCACAGCAAACAATATTCAGAGAAGGCTTTGCAATGTTTCCCACAGTGAGGGCAGCAGCTGTGTCTCTGGATGCTGTCAGTCACAGTGAAGGTGTGCAGGCCATATTTAACCTCAGTGCCCTCTGACCAATGGTGATGGATAATGCATTCATCATTCCCCTCGTCTTACATGTTCACAGTTCACTTGGATACAGAAGGTTGACATGTGAGACCTCTAAATAGATTTTTCTTATGTTCAGGCTATCAGAAATTATTTTTCAGCAAAATTGACCCCACCCCTCCAATTTTCTTTTCAATAATTTGCATTGCTTTTCTTTACAGAGTTTCATTTTTTTTTCTCTTTGAAGGCTTTAAAATAAGAAATGGTGAGGTATTACTGAAAAATGAGTACAAACTTCAGACTGTTGATAGTGATAATGTACTGTACATTCAAGAAAACTAGAAAAAAAAGTATTTTGAAAGTTTTCACTACAGAGAAGTGATAAATGTTTGAGATAGTCAGTATGTTGAACATTATGCAATATATACATGTCTTTAAACATCACATGATTTCCCATAAATATGTTCATTTTTTATGTCAATTCAAACAAATAAGCTATAAAAATAATGCACAAATGAAGGACTCAACCTTCCCCTTCTCATTTTCATCCTGCATTCATTTCTCCCATTTTATCTTTAGACAAACAACTATATGAATACATAATTAAGAATTCTCTCTTCCACTAATGCAGTTACTTAGCAAATAATTTACTAGGAAAACTTTCATGTAAAAATAAGTACATAAATAGACAAAAATGTATAATATTTTAGACTCATCTCCTCATTTTTAAATTTATGGCATAAATTTTTTGGACTCAGGCTACAAAACCTAGTATTTTCTGGCATTTTTGGTATATTCTCTTTCCTTGGAATGAGACTCTAAAAATATCTATTCCTTGCCTTGGTTGTTTATGTACGAAGCATCTAGGGCTTTTAAAGGGTTACTGGCAGAAATGAAGAGAATGGATTTTTAAATATTACATATTTTAGCACCTAAACATTTCCCTGAATCTTATCTTAGTGAAATAAAATTTCAAGGGAATCCCAGGTGATTTTAGAGATGCTGTAGGATTTTTTTTTGCCCTTTATTCTCTATATAGCAATATAAAATTCTCTCCATTGAACTCTCCAGCTTTTGAAGTGTGAACATCAGTCTATTTCCATTGAGGATAAAAAGAACTTTAAAAATTTCAGTTGTGTCTTGCTTTGGAGTTTGCATTCCAGTGAAAACTCAAAAGGAAGAAATATAATTCTTATTCATACTAATTTATAGAAAACTTTTGATTTAAAGAATATAACATTCTTTTAATATCAGGTTTTGCTGTACATATGCAGCTTTAGAAAGGTAATGAATTGAAAAAGAGGAGTAGAGAAATGTAAAGTTAAAATGGTAGGAGTAACTGAAAATTTAAGATCAATCAGATACATTCATCAAATTCTATGCATAAAATAAGTGTTAGAAATTGTGATTAATCTGCAATAGTTTATAATCATAATTAGTAGTTTTACCTCTCATAAAAGCATAACACTATCTGAATTATACAAGTTAATAACTTATTTTTATAATTCTAGATTACGCCAATAAAATTGCCACGTTTTTCTTTTGTTATGGCTTTAACGTTTTTCTATCGCATCCCTCTTTTTGCTGTTTTGTTTGTATAGATTCGTTGTTCTGCACAACATTTCCCCCACTTTAAATTTATCTGACAAATTAGAAACATAATTTCTTTAAACTAGTGGTTATATCCAGATGTTTTATGTAATTTAAGATAAATTGGGAGGATCAATACAGTTCTAAAGGTGGTTATATGTGAGTTCATGAGACATGCACTTCTGTTTATTAACTAAAATATTATTTTACATTTTTCTTCCTTTGTAAATGTCTCATTCCTATTTTACCCTAATGACTTTAGCATGATAGATTTAAAATATCATTTCGTTAGGTATTGCATGATGAATGGTGGCTTTCTAATCTAATATTTTCATTGCATTTTTACCTAGAATTCTCCTTTAAAAGTATTTTATCAACTATTCAGTTAACTTTTAATATAATTTATGTAGAAAATAATGATAAATATATTTTTTCTTTACTAATCAATTTTTTGAATGATATTTTGGTGCTCTGGCAATTTTCAGTGTTGACCAGTGGCACTGTTTTAGTTTCCAGGTCTTGGAATTTTCCATACTTCATATGATTCAAATCTTGTGTAGTTGTTTTCTTTATGATACTGAAATTATTTCATGTGATATCAATGGAAGCTGATTTCAGTGGATGTTTTTGACAAGACTCCATTAATCTTTGAGAATTCCTTACTTTCTGGAATAATAGAATATTCTAAGATCATCTTATACATGTACTACTGTAGACCTAGAACCAAAGATTTCTCCATTATATAGGAATCATTTCTAGAGATTAACTTATAGAAACTAGAGATGACTATCAGGTTTTAGAACAAAGAAATACACATTTTTAGAAGAAAATATTCACATTTTAACAATCATTTATTTTCCCCCAATGCATATATGAAAAATGATATTTCAATGTGTTTAAATTGGAGCTTTCTTATTTTGAAGAAAGCTGAGATTTTTCCCCCAGATGCCTCAGGATAATTTGCACATATTTTTCTATTACTTGTATATTTATGTTTTGCCTGCTTTTCTACCAGATGGATGATTCTACTCAATTTTTAAGTTGTTTGCAATTAAGTAAATTAGTCCCTTGCCATACTAGAAATTTTGTGATTAGTCCTTTGTGATTTTTTTTAAGGGTTTAACTTTTCTTTTGATTTTGAATGGTATTTTTGATGTGTAGACTTAAAAAATTATGTAAAATAATATTGGGGCATTTTTTCCTTTATAGCTTTAATGATGGTAGACTCTAATGCAAACTAAAATATCTGTCTGAGAACAGTTAGTAAAATTTAAAAAGCAGGTGAAGCATCTGCTGTAAGCATCACAGAGGATCTTGAATACTGAAGAATGAGCGCGTTGGGATTAGGGGTCAGGATGGTGATTCTGGCATCAGGAGCAGTTTGCCCTCTAGGTACCTCTGTTAATTCCTGAACTGGATAAGAGATTAAAAGATAAGTTTTCCAGGTTTGAGGGAAAGCAACCATTGGAATTTAAGACCTGCCTGAAGTTAACCAGACTGAAATTTGGGAGGTAGGTCCTCTACAATTCTACTCTTCCTTCTGACATCAACCACAGGTTATGGAGCATTCAAAAACCACATTCAGATTTGATAATTCTCTAGAAGGATGCACAGAACTCATGAAGAACTATTATACAATGGTTATGGTTCTTTACAGTGAAGGCATGCAGTTTAAAATCAGCCAAACAGGAGGTGCATAAGGCAGAGCCTGGGTGCTGGTGTCTGTTCTTCCTATCCTTGTGGAGTTAGGACTTGCTACTTTTCTGGCATCAGAGTGTGACAACACACACAGAGTACTTTCAACCAGAGAGTTCTGAGTTTCAGCATTCAGAGTTGTTACTGAGGATTCATTACAAGGGCATGGTTAATTGATTATCTGCCTTTATGCATGAACTTAGTCTCTAGGTTGATTGATACTGTATGACCCAAAGCTCTCACCTTAAATCATATGGACCTTCTGGCCTGTCTTGCCCCATTCTAATGCTAAAGATGGATCCTGACTTATAAAACATTGACTTATGATTTTTTCCAACTTTATGATAGTGTGAAAACAATATGCATTCAGTAGAAACTGCACTTAACATTTTGAATGTTGGTCATTTCCTGGGCTAGCAATGTGTGTGGTGACTTCCTTTTTTTTTAATTTTTTAAAAAAAATTTTTATAGACTTCATTTTGATTCATTGTATACAAATTGAGTACAAATTTTCATTTTTATGGTTGTGCATGATGTTCATTTCTACCATTCATGTGATCATACCTGTACATAGGGTAATGATGCCTGTCTCATTTCACCATTTTTCATACCCCTTTCCCCGTCCCTCTCATTTCTCTCCATGTAATCTAAAGTTCCTCCATTCTTCTTTTGCCCCCGGCCCCCCCCCCCCCCCCCCCCCACAACCCGATTCTATATCATCATCCACTTATCA
>JAJEJO010004829.1:121330-201691 GCA_020662805.1 Glaucomys volans
GGGAGGATCAATACAGTTCTAAAGGTGGTTATATGTGAGTTCATGAGACATGCACTTCTGTTTATTAACTAAAATATTATTTTACATTTTTCTTCCTTTGTAAATGTCTCATTCCTATTTTACCCTAATGACTTTAGCATGATAGATTTAAAATATCATTTCGTTAGGTATTGCATGATGAATGGTGGCTTTCTAATCTAATATTTTCATTGCATTTTTACCTAGAATTCTCCTTTAAAAATATTTTATCAACTATTCAGTTAACTTTTAATATAATTTATGTAGAAAATAATGATAAATATATTTTTTCTTTACTAATCAATTTTTTGAATGATATTTTGGTGCTCTGGCAATTTTCAGTGTTGACCAGTGGCACTGTTTTAGTTTCCAGGTCTTGGAATTTTCCATACTTCATATGATTCAAATCTTGTGTAGTTGTTTTCTTTATGATACTGAAATTATTTCATGTGATATCAATGGAAGCTGATTTCAGTGGATGTTTTTGACAAGACTCCATTAATCTTTGAGAATTCCTTACTTTCTGGAATAATAGAATATTCTAAGATCATCTTATACATGTACTACTGTAGACCTAGAACCAAAGATTTCTCCATTATATAGGAATCATTTCTAGAGATTAACTTATAGAAACTAGAGATGACTATCAGGTTTTAGAACAAAGAAATACACATTTTTAGAAGAAAATATTCACATTTTAACAATTGTCATTTATTTTCCCCCAATGCATATATGAAAAATGATATTTCAATGTGTTTAAATTGGAGCTTTCTTATTTTGAAGAAAGCTGAGATTTTTCCCCCAGATGCCTCAGGATAATTTGCACATATTTTTCTATTACTTGTATATTTATGTTTTGCCTGCTTTTCTACCAGATGGATGATTCTACTCAATTTTTAAGTTGTTTGCAATTAAGTAAATTAGTCCCTTGCCATACTAGAAATTTTGTGATTAGTCCTTTGTGATTTTTTTTAAGGGTTTAACTTTTCTTTTGATTTTGAATGGTATTTTTGATGTGTAGACTTAAAAAATTATGTAAAATAATATTGGGGCATTTTTTCCTTTATAGCTTTAATGATGGTAGACTCTAATGCAAACTAAAATATCTGTCTGAGAACAGTTAGTAAAATTTAAAAAGCAGGTGAAGCATCTGCTGTAAGCATCACAGAGGATCTTGAATACTGAAGAATGAGCGCGTTGGGATTAGGGGTCAGGATGGTGATTCTGGCATCAGGAGCAGTTTGCCCTCTAGGTACCTCTGTTAATTCCTGAACTGGATAAGAGATTAAAAGATAAGTTTTCCAGGTTTGAGGGAAAGCAACCATTGGAATTTAAGACCTGCCTGAAGTTAACCAGACTGAAATTTGGGAGGTAGGTCCTCTACAATTCTACTCTTCCTTCTGACATCAACCACAGGTTATGGAGCATTCAAAAACCACATTCAGATTTGATAATTCTCTAGAAGGATGCACAGAACTCATGAAGAACTATTATACAATGGTTATGGTTCTTTACAGTGAAGGCATGCAGTTTAAAATCAGCCAAACAGGAGGTGCATAAGGCAGAGCCTGGGTGCTGGTGTCTGTTCTTCCTATCCTTGTGGAGTTAGGACTTGCTACTTTTCTGGCATCAGAGTGTGACAACACACACAGAGTACTTTCAACCAGAGAGTTCTGAGTTTCAGCATTCAGAGTTGTTACTGAGGATTCATTACAAGGGCATGGTTAATTGATTATCTGCCTTTATGCATGAACTTAGTCTCTAGGTTGATTGATACTGTATGACCCAAAGCTCTCACCTTAAATCATATGGACCTTCTGGCCTGTCTTGCCCCATTCTAATGCTAAAGATGGATCCTGACTTATAAAACATTGACTTATGATTTTTTCCAACTTTATGATAGTGTGAAAACAATATGCATTCAGTAGAAACTGCACTTAACATTTTGAATGTTGGTCATTTCCTGGGCTAGCAATGTGTGTGGTGACTTCCTTTTTTTTTAATTTTTTAAAAAAAATTTTTATAGACTTCATTTTGATTCATTGTATACAAATTGAGTACAAATTTTCATTTTTATGGTTGTGCATGATGTTCATTTCTACCATTCATGTGATCATACCTGTACATAGGGTAATGATGCCTGTCTCATTTCACCATTTTTCATACCCCTTTCCCCGTCCCTCTCATTTCTCTCCATGTAATCTAAAGTTCCTCCATTCTTCTTTTCCCCCCGGCCCCCCCCCCGCCCCCCCCCCACAACCCGATTCTATATCATCATCCACTTATCAGGAAAAACGTTCGGCCTTTGGTTTTTTGGGATTGGCTTATTTCACTTAGCATGATAACCTCCAATTCCATCCATTTATCTGCAAATGCCATAATATTATTCTTCTTTATGGCTGAGTAGTATTCCGTTGTGTATATAGACATTCTCGATGCTGGGCAGTGGCAGTGACCTACTAGCTCCTGGGCAGCCACACATTCTCAAGAGTAAATCATTGGTACTCCACAGCGTCCTGTGTTGCAACTCTATGAAATTCAGTAGGTCAGGTACATTAAACACATTTTCTGTTTATGATGGGTCTATTGGAAACCCCTGTAGTAGATTTGTCCATCTTCACTGGAAGATCTTTGGTGTCTAGCACTTGCTCAAAGTACAGACATTCCTTTTTAAAAATTTTTAATTAAAAACATTAATTTTGGACAAGGGATTTAATCCAGGGACACTGTACCACTGAGCCATATCCCCAACCTGTTTCTTATATTTTTTGAGATAGGGCCTCACTAAGTTGCTGAGGAAAGCATTGAACTTGCAATCCTCCTGTCTTAGCCTCCTGAGTCTCTGGGATTACAGGCATGCACCACCTCACCTAGAAATATAGACATTCTTATGGAATATAATAAATGTTATCTTCCAGGAAACCAAGGTAAAAAATCCTGATCTACTCTTGGGAAAGGCCAAATTCTTTACTACATACAGGTCCATTGGTGAAAAGGAACCCTGTTACGACTTCCACACCTTGAGCTGAGACCATGAAAGTCTGTACTCTTGGAAATGAGATGACTGGATTTAGCAGAGTCCTCAACAGGATAAAGGCCTACTACATATAATTCATGTAAATTATGATAATCAAATTAACTCATCTAATCAAATTAACTCATATAGCTCAGTTGGTAGAGTGCTTGACTCACAAGCACAAGGCCCTGGGTTCAATCCCCAGCAGTGTGGAAAAAAAAAAAATTAACTCATCTATAATTGCTAGTACTCCTAGCCATTTACCAGAAGGAAGTTCAAATATCTATTGAAGGAAAATAATAAGACTCAAACTATTTCTATATTTTAAACATTCAATGAATGTTACTGAAACCAAAAATAACAAGGCATAGAAATACTCAAGATAACAAGATCACAATTTAAAGCAAATAAATAAAACATACAGTAGGAACAGATCCAGAGGGTATTCAGATAATAAATACAGATAAAGACTAAAATAAATATGCTGTGTATGTGCAGTGAACTATAGCACAAAGTAGATAATTTTTGTAGATAATTGGAAGCTACAAAAAATAACCAATGAAAAATTTAAAATTATGTAGACAGATACAATTTAAAAAATTAAAATGTAAAGTTCAGTGGGAGAGTTTCCAGTAGGCAAATATATATGATGACAGAATTATTAAATACAAAACAAAGACTGAAGAAAATGCAAAGTAAACCACATAAAGACAAAGATATTTAAAATTCACATGCACAAGTTTTAAGGATGTCACAGTTTAACAGTTTCAGTGGAAACGAGGGAGGCATACCATCAGGGTTGTCACACTTATTCTAAGTTTTCCTGCTCAATGAATGGAGGAAATTAACATTTGGGCAAATATTAAAATGATTAGTAGTTACTAGTGTTGCCTAATGAT
Organism: Glaucomys volans; assembly: GCA_020662805.1. Classification (NCBI taxonomy): domain Eukaryota; kingdom Metazoa; phylum Chordata; class Mammalia; order Rodentia; family Sciuridae; genus Glaucomys; species Glaucomys volans. The sequence goes on from JAJEJO010004829.1 coordinate 125,264, forward strand.
AGCTGGCATAAAGATTCTTGCTCCAAATCTATAAAGTTATTTCTTCAAAAGTAATGAGAGTGTATTAACTGCAAGCTTCAGGGTATTTCAACCTTAGCTTTGAAGTTTAGGAAAAAAGCATAAAAAACTAGAAATAGGTTATTCCTATTTATGATCATGCCTACTATAAAATTCAGCTATTCTAGAGCTAGAGTTTCCAAAGTCCATTTCCTATTACATAATTTTCTTATTTCTGTTGGCAAAAGAAAAGGTTGATATGAGATTTTGCAGGTGGAAGAGAAATGGTATCCACTATGTTTGCAAGGTTGGTCCAGGACACCAAACACAGGTTAACTTCCTGCATATGGAAATGCTCGGCTGGTTCAGCATGCTGGCCTGAGACAACTGACAGCCCTGTGGTGACTACAGATCTGCTGTACCTTTTGCTTCAGTCCATCTTAGCTCTATACCAGGTGTACATAGATTGATGTTAAAAGACGCTGGCTCTATGAGAATGGGATTAAAATTGGAATGGGTTGCATTCTATGTATGTCTAATATGTCAAAATACACCCTTACTGTCAGGTATGTGTAAAAACAACAACTAAAAAATTTAAAAAATGAAAAACAACCTAAAAAGAGTTTAATGGAAATAAGTGAAAATATAATGCTTTAAATTTGTTTTCCCCCCAAAAAAGATAAAAAGACTCCTTCTCTGCATATTCAAGAAAAAATAACTACACTAATAAAAGTTCATCATAAAACATGAAAAAAGAAAGATGCTGACTGCTTCATCAGAGCTCCAGCGTCATCCAGTTGGAGGAGGCGTGAATAGATACCATTCACAGTTTTTTCCTCATAGGTCCCAGTTTGCCCCTCTCTTTGTGCTTCACATTCAACTTTTCTTCCTGATGACTGTCTCTCACTGCTGATCTACATTGACACCTATTCCACCACCAGATGCTAAGACAACAGCTTTCTGTAAATTTCACTAAGAGCTACAAATGTGGAAGGTCTAATCTTTATAAGAAATTCTTTATGCCATATTGCATTTTGCTCCTTATAAAACCCTAACTGAAATTGATGCAAAAGTGGTTCTAGCATCAGGATGATCTTCAGGCTGGATTATCTAAGTATTTTCTTGGTTATCTGGAATTGGTTTGCTGATTTGATTAAATTTGACTGCATTAATGATTGTGTTGTACATGGTAAAGTGGATACTGGAAGTTCATATCATGCAGTGGTAAAACAATTGATTAAATGATCATAAGGACACCTAAAATCAAGTGACTGTAGAAGCCAAAACTTTAGGACAAGTACTACCACTATGGGATGTTTTTGTTAACATAAGAAGCATAATGCAGTTTGTTGGTTCCCTGGATAAGTGGATGAGAGAAAATGCAGAACTCAAGACTGTAAAATTTCCCCTTAAATTCTGGTTAATGAGCAGAGTATTAAAATTTTAATCTAATAAGAAAGACCTTTAATTCCTTTAAGCATAAGCAAAGATTTCTGAAAACCAAATTCTAACCATGGAAATGGTTGTTTTAGAGCACAAAAAATGAATAATATCACAGAGTTGCTCATGTTAAACTTAGATATTGACTGGGGAAGAACTGTCCATTAAATCTGTAAAGGAATATATAGGCAGATTTCAATAAAGTAGGGAGCTTGAAATTCTGGATTCTCCTGAGCCTCCTATGCCAGTGGAAATATCTATTTTGCCCCTGACTGATGAAAGTTGTCTCTCTTTGACTTAAGGAACTGTGATGGTCATCTCTGGGTTAACAAAGGGAGACATTCTCCTGATGATGTGTCCCCAACAATTCTCATTGCTTCTGGATCTATAACCAGACTCAAGTTGTGAAAGGACATAAGATGTAGACTACAGATGAAAATATCCATGAGATTTTCTATTCTAGATAGGGAAATATATCCTAAGACTGCTTAGCAAGAGTAGAAGAACTATAATATTGGGTTAGATTAAGTTTGTTGATATGTTCACATTAAGCATAGAGTCTTATTTTAATGAGTTAACTCAAGTGACGAGGGAAACTTTAGCAGTTTTCTTGGAATGACTGCTGAATCTTGAACCCAAATGTGGCCTATACTAAATGAAGTTGAAATGTCACCATTCCCTTGGTGTATTGTAGAGGAATGCATTCAAAGGATAAAGATCAAAATTCTAGAGAGGACTTATCACAAAAGAAGTTTTCCTCATTTAGTTTCTCATATTATCTAGAATATACAGAGATTATTTCCCTCACTAAGGCTATGAATAATACAGTGGAGAGATAATAGCATTCTTAAGGATCTCTGTGGCATTCCTTGTAGGCCAATTACAACAGTGGAACTGCCATTGAATCAGGATACATGATTTAGTAGTAATAATGACTTAGATGTTGATGACATGGTACTAGTTTTCAGAGGCAATTTGGATATGTTTATTATGAAATCACTATAAATTGTTAGTAAACAATCAAAACAGTTATCAAAGTGGTAAAATGTTCAGAGATCTTGGCTAATTCTTCCAAAACTGAAATTGATTAACAGCCTCTTAAGTATTACTTGACATATATAAATGGAAAGGCTCTAGGTCTCGTGAATAGAGTCTTGACTTGAATAACCATAGGAAACAGTTGCAACTTCTCAAAAAAATTCTCAGACTAGATTCCTTTCACAAATTCAGAGCAACTTGAATGAAGGGTAGATTAGCTTCCTTGAAGAAGGAGATGCACAACAGTTGAAAATTATGCAATAATTCTTCCTCACAGCCCTTCCTAAAGGACCTGCAGATAATTAGGATGAATAACTGCATTGGAGAACAGTATATGAAAAGCATTGGAGGGGCTGGGCTGTAGCTCAGTGGCAGAGTGCTTGCCAGTGTGTGAGGCATTGGGTTCCATCCTCAGCACCACATTAAAAAAAAAAAAAAGAAAAATAAAAATATGTTTTCCCTCTACAAATACAAAAAAAATTTTTAAAAAGGATTGGAACTGGGGAGTGTAGATTACTGAATCCTGGTTCTAAATTGCCACTAAGAGTTAGAAACCCAAGCCCCTAGTGTGGCCCATTGGTTTGATTGAGACCTTATGGAAGTCAGGTGGTTAATAAAGTCTTGGTTATGGTCCATTTTACAGTACCATCAGTGAGTTCCTGAGTCAAGCCTGTGGTTATTTCTTTGCTTCTGGAAATCTTATTAGAATAGATGTATTCACCATCTAGCAGAACACCAGCACATACCATTTGTTCTTTGATCACAGATCTTCCTTATAGAATAATTTTATTTCTTCTTAAAGGAGTGTGAGGCCATTATGTTACAAAAGGCCAAATGGAAGCCACTAGAACTGCTTTGGCCTACAAAGTAGAAAAACAAAAGAATACCACATCCTGGAAATATTATAGCATTAGAGCCATCATCAAAGATCTGAAAAAAATGTGTAGTATGGTGGATCTTATGTCCCCATTCAACTTACTTTTTTGGCCTGCACAGAAGATAGGTGGATCTTGTAAATGAAAGTGAATTATAAAAAATTCAGTCAGATGGTGACTTTGATTATAGACACTATTTCAGATGAGATGGAGGTGGAGCAAGTGGACAATTTCTCTAGCACCTAACATGTATGAATTGATTTTGTTTTGAAATATACATGCTCTCTTTATGTTGGAAACAGTTTGCTTTTACCTGCAAGGGTAAAAGCTTTCATTGTTCTACACTGGGGGAAAAAATCAGGTTATACCCCAATGTCATAATCTCATCCTTAGATGCTCTGATGACCTCTCCTTCTCAGAACAGCATTAATTAGTTCTCATTGGGCATAGTGAGGAGGAAGTAGCAACCGCTCTAGACACTGATATAATACATATTTGTGCAAGAGGAGAGGAGATTAATGTCACAGAAATTCAGCGGTTAACTATTTCAGTGAAATTTCTGGACTCCAAGTGTGTAGGACACGTGTCAAGATGAAGCTATTGGAGCAAAAGTAAAATTGATGTGTCAGAAAATGGGTTTGCACTCATGGAATTCACTAATTTCCCACAGTCTTCCTCACCCTTAGCAGCTTGTATGGTAGTACAGTGAAATAGCCTTTATGTGATTTAGTTGCTGAGCTAGCTAAGTGCCTTACCTTGTAGATCTGGAATAATGCACACCAGAATATGTTGTAAAATCAATAACCAATATTTGGTCCTGTCTCTGCCATAGCTAATATTTGAATTAGGAGTACAATTAGGTGTGGTTCTCTCATTCCTACCCCCAGAAAATGAACCATTAGTGAAAAATTTCCTTCCTATCCTAGGTCTTTAGGCTGTGCTATTTATCATGTAGTAGTTTCCTGGGAATGGACTCTTCCACCAGGAGCATAGCAATTATTTTATTATTTAAAAAATTATTTTATTATGTTTTATTGTGCATATTTGAGTTTTCCATGTTGCCATGAAATACATGTAGTAGATGGTGAAGTGGTTAGTATAGTGAAACAGACTAATGTGTCCATCATCTCACCTAGTTACTTTTTTGTTTGTTTTATTAAATTAGAAGTTAAAGCTGCTTTGGAATTCTCATGATAGGGAATGCACTGGCAAAGAATGGGGTGACTGTACTTTCTGGGAAAATTGATGCTGAGTCTTAAGGAGAAGTCACATTGACGTTTATAGGGCAAGGAAATATGTGGTGGAAATGAAGTAGACACTCTGGGCATTCTCATGTTCTGCCTAAAGTTAATGGACATATGCATAATTGCTAAAACACAGACCTTTCAAAGACCAAGATCTGTGTCATCCTCTTAGTCAAGGAACCATGGCCTCTTAAGGAGTTGTTGAGTGTAAAGAAAATATGAAATTGTTAATAACATATCAGCTATGTCTTACTTTTTGAGAGTGCTGCCTCTTTATTTTGATATAAATATTTGTTCATGTACCTACCAATTCCTTTTTCTTTTCTTTATCCTATATCAACACAATTTAACAAAGTACTTTAATAGTACTTAAACTTATTCAGCATTGAGTGTGCCCCAGAGAGTAATGAACATCACATGAAGAAGAGATCAAGTGACATTGGGACTTTAATCCTTTTTTGGAAAGTGCCAGGAACTCAATTGTGTCCCCTTGAATCCACATGTCGAAGAAGATCTAACTCCAATGTGATGGTAATTGGAGAGCTGTCCTCAGGAGGCAATCAGCATGAGAAGACATCATGAGAGTGGGGTCTCCATGGTGGGATTAGTGGCATTTTTGGAAGAACAAAAGAAAAATTATGCCCTCTCTACCTGTCATCCACAATACAGAAGGAACCAAATTACCTGGCACCTTGATCTTGGAAATTCCAGTCTCAGAATTGTGAGAAATAAATGCATGTTTTTTAAACTACCTGTCTTAAAAAGAAAGAGAGTTAGTGTATTCTGATTTATGAATTTCAATTGCACTAATCTTGGGAGCGTGGCTTTACCTTTATTTTTCTTTGGGGTTAAATATGCTTAAAATATATTTGTATGTATCTCAAATTGACAAAGAGTAAACTGGATGGACACCCTCCTTTGCCAAATAGGCACAGTTTAACCACATTTCTCTCCCCTGTATGGTTTCAAATTAGAGTTGGTGACAAGAAAAATTTGTGTGAGGCTTGGAAGGTGGTAATAAATGCAGTCATTCCACTCTGAAGGTTATATTGGCAGAGAGAGTGCTGCAGTTTTTCCATATAGTTGCTGATGTCTCATTGCAATAGGGTTTCTAACTCCTTGAGCTATCCATATAACTTTTCCAATTAGTTTTCGGGCCAAGTGATTGTTTAATTTCATGTAAAGGCAAAAATTTTTGCCTCTTACCTAGATCACTGAGACTGCAAATGGTTAAGGATAGAAACTTTTATTCCAATTTGTTGCTGTTTCTCTCTTGAGTTCCTGTTTATCTCAGCTCTTAGCTCTCTCCCGCTTTACACCTGGCTCTTGCTCAAGTGGCTTGACTCTGTGGCTCTACCACCTCATCCTTGAATCCACATCATTCCCAGTGGTCCTACTTCCCTGCATGAGCCCTAACTCATGAACATATATTTTCCACATAAATAACCAAAATAGCCAAAATAACCAGCAATACAGATTAAAAAAATTTTAATCCTTAGAAATGCTCTGGTGGTTCTTTCAATATCTGTTCTTTTTTTGAGATTGAGCTAAATTTTGAGTTTATCAAAGCTAGAATTAATTAGGATGTTTCTTACCCATTTGCATTGAAAGGTTTCTTTCGGTAGTCTTCTATCCCCAGTGTCACTGAAGATAAACATCAATGCTAATATGTAAAATAAGTATATTAAATGTCAGACTCTTCAAATTATACTTTCTCTTTCTCTTCTTGATGTTCCTGTGTTGCTTCTTCACTTGGTGTATGCTTAGTGTTAGAAATTGTAGGTAGTTTGATTTTTTTTTTTTTTTTGTACTAGGGACTGAACCCAGGGGCACTTAATCACTGAGCCACGTACCAGCTCTTTTCATTTTATTTTTTAAAATTTTGATATTGAGTCTCACTAAGTTGCATAGGGTCTCACTACATTGCTGAGACTGGCTTTGAACTTGCATAAACCCCTCTCTCGGACTCTCAAGGTGCTGGGATTACGGGCATGTGCCACCATGCCCAGCCAGTTCTGTTTTTCTTCTCTGCATATACACCAAATTTGCAATGTAACATTGCAGATTCTTGCATGAAGAGGTTTTTCCTCCATCCTTTGAAAGTAGGCTGGCCTGTTGATACATGTTGGCAAATAGAATATAGTAGAATGGCAGGGCGCCAGTCCTAAGCTTAGGGTTCACTTCTCTGCTGCTTCTCTCTCTTAATACTCTGTGCAAGTCTGGGTTATTCTGAGATTAAGACCATGTAAAAGTTGTTCAGTTGTTCCAGACAAGTATCCTGAACCTACCTACAGCTAGTGGATGCTCAAATGTGTGAAGAAGCCCTGCTAACATCACCAGAGCTGCCTGCCTCATACAAAGCTGCCCAGAGATAACCAGTAAGCCCAGCTGAGACCACAATAACTGCCTGATGCGACTCATGAGTGCCTAAAACTGATTATTCTTTTAAGTCACCAGGTATTGACATGAATTTTATATCCCGATAGGTAGCTAGTGAGAAATCCAATACTGGACATTATCAAGCTGGATTGCACATGGAGGAGAATGTTTGGCCTGGTCAGATGGCTGGAAACCAAACTGTATAGAATGGATGGAGAGAAGTAAGAATGTTCAGCACAGAAAGAAGGAATTTTGTGAAGCACATGGTGTCTCCTTTAAAATAATTGATGATTAATCTGTAAAAGGGGATTACAATCAACCAGCATAAAATCAGAAGGCAAAATGGAAAATTTGGAGTTGGTGGGAAATATTGAAATAGAGCTAAATGAATTGTAGAACTAGCTCAGATTTATGTATTAAAGATGGTGGCTTACAATGAAGTTCATTTTTTTGTCACTGGAAATGTTTATATATAGAATGATGGACATTTTGATGTTTCAAAGGGCAATTTCTGCTTTGGGTTGGAGTTATGATCAGATGACGTATAAGAATACTTCTAATTTCAAAATCTTCTGTTTGCTGAGAATTTGTTTTTTAATTAAAATGTTTCTGTTAGTTATCAGTTTTTTAATAAAATACATCATTTAAGTACCAACAATATAATTATTTGGTTTTTCACTTGATTTGAGTCAATGACATTGTAGCTATGCTCCAAGTCTGAGAAACTATTTACCATCAGTAGATCTGTCTGATAAAACGTGGTTTAAAATAATTCACTTTAAGAAACTTTTGGGAAACAATGTCTTTTTAAAGCTAAGACTTACAATTCAGGTAGAAATGATAAGAAAAATGTATTCCTATTCTTTTACTGAACACATTTTTTGCTGGTATTCCACTATTTGTTGGGTACTGATCTAAGCACTGGGGATATGGTAGCCAACAAGGCATTACCCTCAGGAAGTTCATCTTCCAGAGAGGAAGCAAACATGAATGCCACATAATATGACGGAGTGGTAGTGCCAAGGAAAAGAAAGCAGGAAAAGGGGACATAGATTCACCTTTCAGGTCAGTCCCATGTTCTATAGGGACATGGCATTTAAGAGGAGGCCTTGAGTAAAGCTAGAAAATGGAGTTGGGAGACGATGGTTTACCAGACTGAGAAAGTTCTTTGGAAAGAGGTTTTGCTGGACATATTCAAAGAAATTCTCAAAAGATAATGTGCTCAAATGAGGAGAGGAAAGGAAAGTATTAGGAAGATATTACAATGGTAGAAGCATTGTAGGTCACAGTAAGGACTTTGCATTTTATTTACAGTATGATATAAAGTTATGGGAAAGTTGAGACCAGGAAAGGAATGCATTGCATTTCACAAGGTTCACTCTTCCTCTTTGGGAACAATATGGGATGGGAGGGGTAAAGTGAGAACATGGAGCTCATTGTCCTTGGATGAATGCTTTTTGTGTCCATTTCTTTCCGTACCCAAGTTCCATTCTGTATTATTAGAGAAAGGGAAGGGCCCTTGACAATGTATTTTTTACCAAACTCCCTTATGAAATTGCAGAATGTTGACAGGTCAAGGGAAGAGAGTAGCCAGGTCAACTTTTAGGGAAGAGAGTAGCCAGGTCAACTTTAAGGGAAGAGAGTAGCCAGGTCAACTTTTATCTTCACTTCATCTCATTACTGATTATAAACCTGAGGTGCTTGCGTGGTTTCTTTTTCCACTGGACATCAGTAACAGGCATACATTTGGGCTCTGATTATGCTTCCTGTCTTCAAACCTCTGACCTATGGGTAAGGGATTCTCTACCATGGTTGTGTTGGCCTAGTTGTACCCTAACTGAAATTAGGGATACAAATTGAAATAGAGACCCTCAAAAGAGACTATACAACAATATAGACAAGAGTAGATGTTGTCTAGAACGTGCGTCAACAATATGCAAGATGAAAAGGGGTAAGATTTGGGGTCTCTTAGATGTAGAGCTAGCAGAGTGTGTTAAAGGATTGGGTGACTTGTGCTCTAGAAGAAAATAAATGGTCAAATCTTCAACATGTAGTTGGCAAAAAAAGGCAATACCATTGGTACATATGGGGAAGATTGAAGGAGAAGCAAATTTCAAGTGAGAGAGTGTGAATCAAGAGTTCTGCTTGGTGAGAATTTACATTATCATGGCTATTCCATATCTATGTGAAAGGTAGAGAGTTAAAGATGTAAATCCAAAGGTAGGAGATCACTTCAGTGTAGGCATATATTGAGTGGGTGGGTGGGATTACTGGCATAGTAATGTCAGAATTTAAGGAGATTACTGAGGAAATGTCTGTAGATAGAGAAGAAGCAAAATCAGAGGATCAAGCCCTAATGCACTTGAATATCTAGAAATCAGAAAAGAAGCCATCATAGGAGACTGAAAAGTCACAACCAGTGAAGTAGGAAGATAAAAAGACGAGAACTGTTCCTGGAAGTCGAGTGGGGGAAGCTTTTTCAGGTCTGATGCCCAATGTAGCATTTATGTCATGTAATTTCTTCCTCCCTTCTTACCTTATGTCTTTCTTCTCTTCCTTCTTCCTTCAATCTTCCTCCCTTCCTGCCTCTCTTTTTCTGTCTTTCAACCTCTCAATCTGTTTCTTCCTTCTTATTTCTTTCATTTTTTAATTCAGTCACTTAACTGTGTCTATGGAGAGCTTCCTAGTTGTACTATGCTTGATCAGTCAGGCCTCAGAGAAAGCTGAAATAAGAATTGTCCATAGTAGTCCAGTAGACAGGAGTTAATTTTCTTAATATGCTCCTTTAAATAAGGAATAATGTGGTTTATTTTTAGAAACTGAAATACTTTGAAATACTGAAATACTCTGAAAAATAAATCCTTTATCCTACATCACTTACTAAAATAATGAAATTGACATTATGCTTCACACTTTATACACATTTATTACTACAAATAATATGTACATATTCATGAATATTTTCATTCAATTTTATCATGTTTACTAACAAAATTTTGCCATGAAAATTTTAAAAATTGGTGCTTTAATGAAGCATTGTTATTTTATGCTCCTGGTTGGAAATGGCAAATATGAGAGAATCTTCTTAGCCCCTATTTCTCTGTGCGTACGAATATATTCCAAAGGCTAAATTAAAGGAAAAATTAGCTCTCTGCCCTTGGCTCAGAAAGCTAAATCTTTACTATCGATTCATCTCCTTCACACAGTGTTTTGCTTTTTCTCTCTTAGGACTGAGAATGTGCCCTGCAGATTTCTCATTCACCAAGACTCACCTCTACAGTGGAGAACTATCCAGAATATGGGTTGGGTCTAATTCTTCTTAAAATCAAAGATAGTTAAGCTCCAAGGTTAAAATTGGTAAGCTCAGGAAATCCTAAGTGTAAACATCACCTTTCAATCACCTGCAAATCATCTCTGGATCCCTTTTCTCTGAAACGCAGGATTGCAGCCTCACTGCAATTTTTCTTTCTAAATTAAGCAGCACATTTCTGGTATCTAAGAAGCAGCTGAATGAGGCAAGAGGTTTTAGAACTGAATTCCATTAAACTTTGCTACTGGTTTATTTTGTCATTATATTTTTACTAATGGGTATGAGAATTTCCATTTAAAAAAGGTCATTAAATAAAGAAAATGTAGGACTTGATTTTTTTTAGAGAAAAAAATAGAATTGGGAAATTAAAATATGCTTTTAAAATTCTACTTTTTAAATTCTTTTCTTAGCATAATTATGAACTGCACTTGAAAATTAAGATACATTAAATAGATTGAGTCCTATAAAATAATAGTGTTTAACTACAGAAACTAAGACTTCTTACATTCAATTTTATCCAAACCTTTAAAAGATGATGTTTATAAATTTATACCCTTTATTCACTAATCAATGGGATTTAAATAATCCAGAAAAGATGAAAATCAAGTAACAGTGTTAACCTCGTGTTAGTTCATAAGAATAACCACAACTGCTAAACACAATATAAAATGTGTAATTTTGTCTTTTAATAAGACTAGGTTATACTGTTGCTAAATTTATTTCTAAAGCAAGTCTGCATAGATTGTGGGCAGAGAAATTTAATCTGAAGGTTTTAGTGAACACACACACACACACACACACACACACCTTATTTAGCTAGGTTAAAAAAATCAGTTTAAAAAAAAAATGAATCTTGCCCCTGCCCCAATTCCTCCCCTAGAAGCTAAATCTAGTAAAGAACACAGTCTTATAAATAGCCAGAAAATAAGATAAACACACACTTCTCGTTATTATATATTAGGAAATTAAGGAGCTCTAAGATGACATGAATAGGTCTGAGGTTTGGAATACAAACATAATATTAGTAGCCCTTCCCCTACTCTCCTTTGTGATTATGTCCAAACACTAGTGAATAGAGCTTTTGGATGTATAAAGGGGAAAGGAAATGCACCTGCTACCAGGAGAGTCCTGGTAGTTAGTCTATGTGATGTCCAGACTAAGATGGCTCTCGATGATTTGCTCTTCCTCCACATTCACATCATTGTAAAATCCTTGGCCTTAGGTGTGGCTGAATTTAGTGACCCACTTCTAATGAGTTGGGTACAGCAGAAGTATTGTGATATCAATTCAAAGATCAAGACTGGAAAAAGACTGTGGTTTCTGTCAGGACCTATTTCTCTCTGTATCTTAACTCTAAGAGAAAGAAGCCAGGTGCCATGCTGTGAATGCAGCCACGGAGAAGGCCATATGACAAGGAGCAGGTATCTTCATCCATCAGCTAATGAGGACCAGAGACTTGGGAACAGCAGCACCTGTGTGAACTTCCAGGTATGGAGATTACGGCAACCCCAGATGACACCTTATTTGCGGCCTTATTAGAGACTCTAAGACAGAAACATGCATTTAAGCCACATCTGGACTCTTGACTCACAGAGATGACAAGTATTTCTTGTTTTAACATGTTAAATTTGGAGGTAACTTTTTACTTACCAATACATAACAATACAGAATTCTTTGGGATTCTCCATGTAGGGTTTCCCATCCTTCCCTTATTTGATAAATTGGGTGATCTACTTCCATTAATCCACAATTATTTAGATTTGCTATGTATATTTTTCCCCACTGAGCTGCAACTTTAGCCCATTTTATATTTTGTTTTGAGACAAGGGTCTCACTAAGGTGCTGACTCTGGCCTTGAACTTTTAATCTTCCTTCCTGAGTCTCCCAAGGGGCTGGGATTACTGATGTGTGCCACCACATCCAGTCCCTGGCATTTTTTTGTTTGTTTTGATTTTCACAGTTTGTTTAATTATAGTTGCATTATAGTTGTTCATGATGATGGGATTTGTTGTTACATATTCATAGATGCACATGATATAACAATATCATTTGGCCAATATCACTTCCAGACACTCCCCTCTCCCTGCTGACCCACTTTCCCCTTCCTCTACTGTACTCTCTTCAGTGTTCATGAGATCTGCTTCCACAGATCTTTATTTTCCTTTTTCCTTCTCTAGCTTCTACCAGAGAGAAAACATATCATCCTTGACTTCACGAACTTGACTTATTTTACTTAACATAATGGTCTCTAGTTCCATCCATTTTCTTGCAAATGGTGTGATTTCATTGTTCTTTATGATTGAATAAAATTCCATTGTTTATATACCACATTTGTTTTCTCCACTCATTCATTGATGAACACCTAGGCTGGTTCCATAGTTTGGCTATTGTGAATTGTGCTGTTATAAAAGGTTTTGCATGTATCACTAGAATGATACGTGCATGTATCACTATAGTCACCATACTATAGTATGATGACTTTAATTTTAAAATTTTTTAAAAAAATATTTATTTATTGGTTCTTTTTAGTTATACATGGTAATAGAATATACTGCGACATAATTATAAAAGCCTGGAATATAATTTTCCAATTCAGTCCCCAGTATTTCTCTTTCACCTCCCTTCCTCCCACCTTGTTTCCTTCCTTCTTCTCTAATGTTCTTTCTGCTATTTACTTACAGGTTTTTTTAAAAATAATTGTTTTGTGGATGTAAATGATGGTAAGATTCCCTGTGGAATAGTCATATATGTACATAGGAAATTTGGTCAGATTCATTCCACTGACTTTCCCTATCCCATTCTCCTCCCTCCTTCCTTTCATTCCCTTTTGTCTACTCCTCTGATCTTATTTTTATTCTTTTGTTTTTATCTCCCCACCCTTATTTTGGATTAGATTTTGCATATCAGACCTTAAACATTTTGGGATTGCCTTATTTCACTTAGCATGATATTCTACAGTTCCACCCACTTGCCAGCAAATGCCATAAGGTCATTCTTCTTTATAGTTGAGTAAAACTCCATTATGTATATATAACTCATTTTCTTTATCCATTCATCTGGTGAGGGGCATTAACCCAATCAATAAAGGGGCAAAAGTACTAAACAGTTCTCAAAAGAAGAAATACAAATGGTCAATAAATGTCTGAAAAAAATGTTCAACATCTCCAGCAATTAGAAAAATGCAAGTTAAAACTACTGAGATTTCATCTCAGTTCAGTCAGAATGGCAACTATTAAGAGTACAAGTGCCATTAGGTGGTGCATGTCTGCAATCACAGTGGCTTGGGAGCCTGAGGCAGGAGGATTGCGAATTCAAAACCAGCCTTAGCAATGGCAAGGCACTAAGCAACTCAGTGAGACCCTGTCTCTAAATAAAATTTAAAATAGGGCTGGGGATGTGGTTCAGTGGTTGAGTACCCCTGAGATTAATCCTCAATATTCAATAGATCAATAAATATCTATGTGTCTTCTAGTCTGTGTCATTGATCTATGTGCCTGTCTTTATGCAGTACCATGCGTTTTTTGTTACTATACCTCTTTAGTATAATTCAAAGTTAGGTATTGTGATACCTCCAGAATTGCTTTTCTGGCTTAGAAATGTGTTTGCTATTCTGGATCTTTTATTCCTCCAAAATAAATGTTTTGTGAAGAATGTCAGTGGTATTTTGATGCAGATTGCATTGAATCCATATGTTGTTTTTGGTAGTATGTTCATTTTAACAATATTAATTCTGCCTGTAAGATAATTAATTATATAACAAACTAAATATAATGGGATATCACCTACAGTACAGAGGAACTCAATCATTTCTTAGGAACTTTATTTTTAAGTATCTGTTAAAGACCTCTGTAAAAATAATTTGTTTTTGAATTTTGGGTCCCATGTTCTTCCTTTTAAATTCAGCATAGGAAAGTTGTTGAATTAAACTGTCAAATAGTATATATTTGTTTCAAAAAGGAGTTGAAATCTGTTTTCTTTATTTGCAATGGGAGTTTGTAATGAACATAATTTTCCAGCAGAGCAAGGTGACCTAATGCAAAATGGGATAGAATGATCTCAGGTAAAGAGACTAAGGTATCTTTCAGTGAAGATAACCTCAGTAAATGTAGTTTTTCCATCTTTAATTTTTTATCTATGATATCTTTTGTTCCTTATTTACATTTTCATTAATAGTATTAGAAAGACATTTCTTTGATACTTATAATGAATATTCTAGTAACTGAAATTCTTGGTTAGAATAATAGGAAATAGGATAATTCTGAAACTACATTTTTTTGTATAGTAGAAGCTCTCCAGTGTTAGAGTATGATTATTCACTATGGTGGCAAACAGTTTTCTTGGAAGAGAAAATATTTTTTCAGCAGAAAACCTAGCTCATGGCACAATCTTCTAAGTACAGGACAGCAAGAAGAGAGGGGAGAGACATCACATCACAATTTGAATATCAGCTCCTTATTATTTTTAATATATTCATTTTAATTACTTTTTATGAATACTGTCAAGTTTTCAGGATAAGACTCCTATATTAAGAAAGGGAAATTTTCGATAATTTTGGAAAGAAAACATATTGCTGAATTAGAGAATAAATGACTCTGAAGTGCACTTTAAGTAACTCAACATTAACTCATTCAGTTCTTCATTCCGAGACTTTGAAGATTAAAATACCTCACTCAAGGTAACACAGTTTATAAAATAGAAGAATAAATATTCAAAACTGGGTATGGGAAAATTTAAATCCTATATTCTTTCTGCCATATTATATCATATTTTACCTTATAAGTATTTTAATAAGTTTTCTAAAATTATCCAACCAAGATTATCAGGGGCTGTTTAAAGAGACTCTGTCCCCCCACACCGTAACTGTTTTTTCTAAGAGATATTGGTATGAAGTTTGGTAGTCTCTAGAATCAAATAGTAGTGTCACAAAATTCCTTGGGTTTTTCCAAAACATTTCACCAGATCTCATTTAAGACAACTGTATAATTACATTAGAGACCTCTCATTTCACAAAATGAATTTTCTCTGATAATAATTTTTAATTGAATTGTTAAATACATAAAATATGATACCCTTAATTTTTCATAGTTCAATTTTTATCTGTATATATATATTTCTAACCTCCAAACAACCATTTCCCAGCTAATTACTGCTCTCATTGTGATGCTTTATTCAGGCTGGTCTTCCCTGAGCAATGCCTCTTTTTTTCAACTTTTTCCATCCTCCTTCATCTCAACAGAGTTACTCAGACAATTGCTGCTACTTTAAAATGACCTGGGAAACAAATTATTACTTAAATGTTAGTAAGTAACTCTTGATAGATTGCTTAATATGTGATCTGAGAATATTATCATTTTAGCAGAACACTGAGGGAAAATGTGTAATCTAAATAATGTCTGTTTAATTATATAACCTACAGAAGGCTGGCACTTTTTTGTTGTTGTTCTTTTTTTTGGTTGTTTGTATTATCTTTGCTGTGCCTCTAACACAAATCATTCATGTTGAATGCTAAATAGTACAGGTGAAAACATCATTTCATAGCATTTAGTCCAAATTTGCTAGTGCACATGAGGAACATGGGAGAAAACGTGGAATTCCCACCCTTCTTGGTTCTCAGTGCCTGGATGTTGATTATATACACAGTGCACTTTTCCCTGTACCAAGCTTCCCCTGTATCTTTCCACTTATTCATAATGCTGATCCACATTTAAATTTCTGCTGATTGTTGATCCTTCTTGGAGACTGGTATTCCGAGTTTCTTAAAACAGATCCGGTAGTTTCTGATTATAATACCTCAAGGAGGCAAATTAATTATGTGGCATAATATAACCTTGACAGTGAAGAAATTGGTATTCTAATTGATCACCACCCTAATTCTCTAATTCTCAGTCTTCTCATCTACAAAAAGGTGAGTTAATGGTGCTTGCTAATGTTGGCAGTTCAAAAGTTTTGCCCACTTCCCTGTCTCTGTGCTCCTTTGTTCCCAGCAACTGTACCTACCAAATGGTCACCTTTAGGGAGTTTAACAAAAATTCGAGAGCATACCTTGGCCCCAGACAATAAGAAGGGAAACATATAATTAGGATGTTTATGTCAGTAGATAATTGTGGAGTCACTCAATCTTGATATACATTTATTATAAATTTGAAATTCCTTTGAGTAATTTTCCTGCATGAACCAAAACTATTGTTGTGAGAATCTTCAACTTTCTTCCACATAGACAGGTGGTTCACCAGTTTAGTCTTTGGCTAAATCTTGCCCTAACCCTCAATATGTGATAACATTTTCCTGAAAGAAACATGACCATCTTTCTCCAAATGATCTATAGCAAGAAATGAATATAATAGCATTTACCCAAGTCAGTTCTTATTCCACAACATGCTCTGTGAAAACCAAACCCTTTGTTCAAATTATTTAAGGGAAGTACCTGCTTTCCCCTTCTTTGCCTTTGCAGTTTTCTAATGCATATTTATTTCTGAGTTGCTTTGAAATAATGAAACTTGCATACATGTTTAACCTAATGTGTCCTTGTTTTATTTGAGTAAAGAAATTTTTTTGTGTAACACCTATGAATAGTTATTCTTAAGGAAGCAGCATTGCTCTATGCACCATTATAAGAACCATGGTTGCTACAAGGCTTGAATTGCACATGTCCAGCCAGATGTGATCCGTGGTTCTAAACCTTCTAAGGTAAACTTCCAACATTCTATACATAGTCCTTTTCATTCCTCTGACCCCAAACCAAAAACTTCAGTTTCTCTCATGATTTTTTATCTGCTTTAGAAATGAAGAGAAAAATAAAACAATGATTTTATATATACTATATGCTAGACAATATATGACGTGTTCATACACATATAGTCTGTGACAATATAATTTTATTAATAAGATGAAATTGATAGGGGATGATAAAGGGGTTTTTTTGTTGTTGTTTTTAATATGTTTACATTGACTCTACCAGTTAAAAGCTAAATCATGAGCAAGTCATTTAATCTTTCTGAGATTTGGTTTTCCCATCTGCAAAACAGTTTTGACAATTTCTGCCTTAAAATAATTTGGGGGGTTGGTGGTGAGGGTGGACAAAGGGTAGGAATACCAGGCTGCCACACATATTGAGACTTAAGCATCAGCATGATTTATGGGCATTAAAAATTTCTAAACTTTCAGAGAAAGTTATCCACTGTTCCTTATTTGTATTATTTTATAATTGACCCTACATAGCTCTGTTTACCCATGGATGAATTACTTGCTCCCTTTGCATTAGATGAACTCCAGACTTAGAAACCAATAAGCAGCCTGGTGTTGTAACCTTCCTTTGTCCAGTTCCAACTCCTGCGTGTCAGACAAGCATCCCACGTCACTTGTCACTATCCCTACACGTCAGAATTCACTGCCCTTTTTACAATTTTTCCCATGAAACAAAGCTGAGATGAATACACAGGCATCGTTCTTTTCATTTTGTATTGGTTCTTATTAGTTATATGTAACCTTAGGATTCTCAACCTGAAGTGGCAATATACATGTTTTCTTCAATGAATGCTGGCTATGTTTTCTTTCCCCCTTAATTTCTACCTGCTTCTCAAACCTTCCTGTTTAAAATCCCTTTAATCCCAGACTGAAGTTATACTCACTAATCCCTAGATCTTATGTCTAATTTCCTTCCCCTTTGTGTGGCTGACGGGTTAACGTATTAGCTGCAATCTTTTGTGCAATCCTGAATAAGAAATTTGAAAAATAAACTGATTTTTTTCTAATATCAGATGGCCCAGGAAATTCAGTAGAAGGAGTGGTTGGTTGTTGATATAGCATTGTTACCATAAGCTGTGAGGAGATGCAGCTTAGCCATAGGTCATATAAGTCTAGATTTGCATTCCCCTTTATGACTTACTAACTCATACCAAATAACTTAGTGTCTCTGACCCTCACTTTTCTCATCAGAAAAATGCACACAGTTTTCATGATGAATAAAACCATATTACTACATCATTTTCCAGTGCTGTGCTTCTGAAGCACTTATCCAAATTGCTGTACATATTTTTCTCATTTTGAATAGTGTCCCAGTTAATATTTCATAAAAAATATAGTTATTCTTGTCTGTTTGTTCATCTTTAAACTCCAGAGTCTAGGATAGTGACTAGTATATAGAAGGAATGTAACAAAAGGCTATGAATGAATGAATGAAATATATTAATGTGGATTTTAATGCTTGAATATAAGCTATTACCATTAGTACAATGATTATCAGTCCTTTTTAAAACTTTGCAAGGAAGTTAATATTCTCATTTGATATCCTTATTTCCATGTTAGTGAAGAAAATCTCAAGGAGATCATCATAACTATGTCAAGTACATTTCATCTCTTGGTTTAGAACCCACTGCTTACCTAATTTTTAAAATTTTGTAAACAAATATAAGTAGAGGGGTATTTTAGTTCAGGTTCTGGGAGGAAGAGCCTGAGACAAATAATTCTGTGCAAGCATATTGGAGAAACCCATGAGGAAATAAAGAAGATGAGAAAGGACAAGGAACTAAGCAAAAATATGGTTTTCATTGAAGTCTAGACCAAGCCTGATCGCCTGTGGCACTCTGGAGTGTGGCTGGCAGGATGGAGTTGTCCTGCTTTGAAGTAAGTGGGTTGGGGGCTGGGAATTTGTGTTCCCATATCAGTCAGTCACTGGCTGTTTGTTGTTCTCCTCTCCAGAGGGTGCTTAGATTCTCAGGCATCTTCTGTTGAGACAACTTTTGTCAGCCAAGGACAGTTCTCTGCAGAAGGGTGCAGCTATACCTGTTAGTAGCTGACTCTCAGAGTACATAGGTGATAGATGCATTGGTTCCATGAAGGGAATCCACACAAAGCAACAGTCACTATCAAAAGGGAATTGCTAAACTTGGATCAATTTTTGGCTTTCTTTGCTGCCTCCCATACATTCATTTTACTTTAGTTGCTTACCTCCACGTGTCCTCAGCCTTATAAGATCAACCTATGTATCAGATTTACATTTTGAGTGACAGGAAAATAAAAGTAATAAAAGGAAATTAAAGTGACATTAGTCACTTTATCAGCAGCAGTACTGTTTTAATGTCAGTCTTGCTTGCAAAGCTTAAGGCCACAGTCACCAGTCATTGGGCTCAGACCCTTCCCTATTATTACCAGACAACTAACAACCAAAATAACCTGATGTTTTGCACTAGTTGGGCCTCCAATCCTTGTCTGCTCTGTAAAAACCACTTGTATTTTGACATTTAGATCTTTACTGTTAATTTGCATTTCTGTATTCTATCTGGGACCTACCTAATTGTGCTTACATATTCTTTGAACTGTTTCTTCCTTTTGAAATTTACCTTGTTATGGGCACAACTTTATGCATCATAGTCTGAAAAATATTACCCAATTCTTCAGATCAGCCTGAGTCTAGGCCTAAGCGCCCCAGGTCCTGCAGCCAGTAGCTCCCAGTGATGACAGCATCTTTCTTTCTACTGTGGCCTCCTTATGGAAAAGACATTAATTTCTAGTTGCAAATATCCATAAAATATTCTGCTGTGCAGAGCATTTAATTATACAGGGATGGTTGATCCTAGAATTTTAAACCCCGTGGGGATACTTTATTTGCAAGTTGCAACCCCCATAAATGTCAATAAAATCACAACCTGTAAATCAGAAAGTGATCAAACAGCTCTGGAGACAGCTAAGGTTTGGGTGAACCACAGTGAAATGACTTTACCTGGAGGAGAAGAAACTACTGTTATAGGGCAAGGAATTCTGGTGAGCATTTGTCTGAGTGAGGGAACCATGGGTTTATTAAATAATAAACTTTTACTTTCTAACATCCAACACTAAGAACACTGGGATTACTTATTCAAAAAATTCAGATGTAAACCTGCATTTGTATTTATGATAAAGAGTAATAACAGTAACAGAAGCATCAAAATAATAGCAACAAAATCCAATGCAAATAATACACAGAAGAATGAAATAAAAGGAGAAAAGGGGGAAAGAGGAGGAAGAAGAAATAATTAGTAGTGCTATGGCATCTTATCTTCTCTATTGGAATCTTCTAAACTATGAATTGTTTATGTGTCAGCCGATGTGTTATCCACTTCAGAAACACATATAAAATTAGTGAGAAAGTTTGGCTTGCCATTATTGGACTTAGAGTTTATGAGGCGAAGCAATGCATATAAAAAAATCACCTGTTACATTTGTCAAACAGGGGAGTTGTATGAAAACACAAAGGTAAGAATTCCACACATCAGGGTGAGAAATGTTTTCATAGAGTAGATGAGTCAAGGTGAATCTTGAATGTCTTTCCTCCCATCCATTCAGCTTTTTATTATGTAAAGTAATTAAGGGTTGTGCCTGTCAGCTTTGTGGATTGATTCATGTGAGAAGATACACAAGTTAGCTCTAGAGGTGAAGGAAGGCAAAGCTGAGGTATGGAAAGGGGTGAAAACATGGGTAGTGATGGTGTTTGGGATGATGAAAGAAAATATAGGAAAGAAATCTTCAAAGACGAGAAGTAACATCTCATATGTCTTACATCAGAGAAGGCACCAGAATGCTTCCCCTCAGAAAGATGGGAGCCTTGTGACTGAAGGCAGATAATCCTAAAGTCATCAATCTTGTTAACAGAAGTGCAATTAGGACCAACAATCACAAAATTAATAATTATTTTTCTTTTTGAAGTTTTTAGAAAAATATATTATTTAGCCATAATACACATAAGGAAAACACTCTTCACTGCTTAAGAAGAGGATGGACTATTTCAAAAGCTGAATCAACACTTTCATCAGGCAGATAAAAGTCCTTATATTCATAAAGGTTATTACCAACTCCACCGAAAGGATAAACAATGAAAAATCACACATACTCTCATGTATACTCATATGATTTATCTTTTTATATATGATCATGCTTAAACTAATCAAGAGTATCTTAGTGGAGACCCTACCATGTGCTTAGAGCAGCTAGATTCTGGGAGGAATGAGGATAAATCAGACATAGATTCTATTCTCTGGAAATGTCAGTCCAATAGGAGCAGTAATGTAAGTTAAAAAAACAACAACAACAGTAATCCAATATGTACAGAAGAACCAATAGAAGAAAATAGAGTATGTGATGAGATTCCTGAGAACAAAGAGATTAGATTTTGTTGTACATCCTGATGGAGAAATCGACAACCTTCTAAATGTGAATTGAAGCTCGGAGTTTAGATACATGCCAGAGACCACACAGTTCCAAGGGCAAGCGTGAGCCTGCAGTGTACTGCTGGGCGGGGACTCCCATAACAAAGCATACAGCTGGAGGAATGAAGCAATTTTCTCACAGGCTGGAGGCTAGAACGCTGAGATCAAGTTGTTGGCAGGATTAGTTCCTTCTGAGGGAATTATCTGCACCAGGTCTTTCTCTTTGACTCATAGATGGTTGTCTTCACATTGTCTTTCTCCTACATGTGTCTGTGTCTGAGTTTCCCTCTTACAAGAACACCAATCACCGTAGATTAGGCTTTACCCTAACGACTGTTTTAGATCATAATTACCTCCATACAGACTTGTTGATAAACACCATCACATTGTGAGGTACTAGGAGCTAGTATCTCAGCGTGTGACTTTGGAGGGAAACCCAATGAAGGCCGCAGCAGACAATGAGGCAGAATATCCGTGGGATATGTGAACCTTAGTGTGACTAGAATATGTTACACGAACTTACATAAGAATGTAGACTGTGGCAAAAGACAGGCATGGTTGTCTAGATCTTGAATATCAAACTGGAAAGTTTGGATTTTAATTACTCAAGCATTGGGAGACCAGAAATGAATCTGAGCAGGGGAGCAACACAACAAAATTCCAAATCATCGCATAATTACACTGTGCCAGAAACCATGCTGTCTTACCTTATCATTTCAGTTTACCATCATATTGTAATCTTTACAACAATAACTTTAGGTTTTTTTTCAGTCCTGTTTTTCAAAGAGGTAAACTAAGGTTTAAAAAAAATGTTGCAAAGATGGGAACAAAGGTCAGTGGTAGAGCACTTGCCTAGTGTGCAGGAGATTTTGGGTTCCCAGCCACACACACACACACACACACACACACACACACAGTTTCTATAGCTTATGAATATTAGAGCAGAAAATCTAATTTAAGTCTTTGAAATCTGGCTTCACATCCAGTGTTTTTTCATCTCAGACATTTTAGACATCTCTAAAATTTCTATTTGGTTTTTTTATATATATCTTTAATGTTTCTACTTCCACTTTTGAACATATGGGTAGAGTTACAAGATTTCTATGTCTTTGATAATTTTCATATCTGTTAGTTCTTGGACAGTTTCAATTGACTGATTTTTCTCCTTATCCATGGCTCACATTTTCCTGCTGTTTGTGTGCCTGGTGCTCTTTGCCTGAATACCAGGCATTGTTAATTTTACCTTGCAGGGGTTGAATATATTGTGTTTTATGCATATGAGAGGCACACTATTCCCTTGAATGCTTTCTAGTGGCTCTTTCCCTAACTTGAGGATGTATACTCCAATTTTCTCGCAGATGATTATACTGCTGACTATTCAAAGAGCTTCTTCTAGAAATGTCTAGACTTCTGTGTGTAGGTCTCTTCTCTCCAGGTTGCAGTCCTGCAAACTCTAGGCACTTCGTTCCTCCTGAAATCTCAAGTCTGTCTCCTCAAACCAGGGTGTGTTCTGCATTCCACCTCAACTCCTCCTTGGACCATGACTTGTAAACTCTCCAAGACATTGTGCTGGAACACTTACTTGTCTCACCTCATTCATTTTTAAATGATCAGGACTCTGCATCCTTCATCTCCTAAAATCTAGTGCCTTGATAACTATTGATATATATTTCATAAGGGTTTTGGCTATTTCAGATAGAAAGTTAAATTCAATCCCTTTCATTTGGTAGTGGTTTCAAGCAAATGTCAAGCTAGGTATTTAATTTTAAAACTTTGTTTTCTATGTAAAATTTCAGATGGAAGGTAAAAGAGTAAGGCAGTCAATAAAATCCTAAAATGTAAGCATGTTTAAGACAACTCACCAAGATAAGTGTGATTATAACACCATTAGTGCAACTAAGGGTAAAACAAGTAAGGAGGACACGCTTTTATGGTGTCTTCTTCTAAGTGGAAGAGAATGAGACCTTACTGTCAATAGCAAGACTTCTTCTAAGACATTTGGAATCCCTCTAGAACTAGTTTTCCCAGGACAAACTCTTCTTCCCTTCTGTTCCTTTGCTTTCTCCTCCCTATCTTAGCACTAACTGATGCCTCATCCTGATTTCCATTTTTCATGTAGTACAAAGCCCATTCTTAAGGCACAGAGCACCTAATATTGCTTTAGTTGCTATATGATGATACTATCATACCTTCACTTTTCTATTATACATGTGCTGGAAAGAATTTCAATATCCCTTCAGTATCTACCAGAAGCCCATTTGTGAATATAATCCTCATTAGGAAAGCCATGGAAGAAAGTTGGTGAACATTTCTTTAACATGCTGGAAGAATGGACAGGCATAGTCCTCAAGAATGATATGCAAATCTTTTCTTAAGAATTGCATGGTGCTGAAACCAGAAGAAGATGGCAGATTTGAGGAAGAGTGCGCTTCCCAGCAGTTCCTCAGCACCAGATTTAACAAAGCAGGAAGACTGCTCCTGAAAGAAGTAATTAACAAAGGGAACTTGCTGAAACTTCATACTGTCTGTACTGTAAAAGAAACTATAGAGACAGAGAAATTCAGAAACTTCAAACAGAATGTAAGAAATAATGTGTTAGAGATGCACCAGTTTGAATGGTGTTGGCTGCCACAGCCACTGAGATGGTGGTGCTGAGAGCAGGCAAAGACAGAAGTTGGTGTGGTGAGTAACAACAACAAAGATAAATTAAATTTAAAAAAAAATTGGCTCTGGGAAACCTATAGATTAGACAGAGAGGTTGCTCTTAAATGAATGCTGTTTCAGTGAAACCAACCAAAAAATTCTGGCCCCTGGGACAGAGAGTTTTGCAGTAAACTGAGATCACTGGCTCAGAAGACTATTGCAGACACAGTCCAGGAACTATCTATAAACAATGTGAGGCAGTAAGCAAGCACAAATAAGGAACACGTAAAGGAAATATCCAGCATTGGCATATTATGAACCAGAGTGACTGAGATAGGCATAAAGAAAAATTATACCTGGATCACACAGGCTCCAGATACCAAGGGGGGAAAACTCTGTTCCTGGCACCCATAAAAGTTACTGGGAGGACATTTATAGCTGCCACACAGGGCTGCCTGCACTCCAGCACTGAAACCTGGGAATTTACATTCACAGTGATGAAGGTGAAACCTGTGAGGAGTTAGTCCACACCAAAAGTGGATTTTATCAGAGGCCCCAGAGATCTAGATGCATCTCCAGATGCATCCACAGAGACCAGCATCTCCCCAGGAATAAGGAATTCCAAAAGTCATCCAAGACAAAATATCAACAAGAACTTCCAATTCAGATCTCTCCCTCACTCCCCAATACAGAATTAAACAATTTATGAGCACTCCCCTGTCAATTGCTCCCTATACTGGGAGATTGGAAGCTGAGAGCTATTATACCAGGCTGGCAACTAAGTGAGGAACACAAAGACATTGGACTTAACAACCCCAGCCCTTGACCCAAAGTTACAGAGCCAAAAATAAATGCAAGGAATGAAAATCCATTCCTGCCAATAGTTTTTTCCACTGCAGAAGGAACAAGTCCTTTATTTCTCATTAAGATTTTAATTTTTTCTTTTTCTTAATTTCTTTCCCCCCCTCTGTATTCCCATTTTTTACGGTTCTTTTTAGAATTTAACTCTAAATTTTTTCATATGTTATTTTATTATTTTTTTAACTTTTTTCCATTATATATGATTGTGTGTGTGTGTGTGTGTGTGTGTGTGTCTGTGTGTGTGTGTATACCCACTGCATGGATATGTTTAAAACAACCTTATATATTCATGTAATTTTATTTCAACATTAATAGCTTTCTTCTGCACTTGTATATTATTTAGCTTGATTTGACTGAGAGAAGGTATAATTATATAAGAGTTTGAGTTATTTTGCCCTTACATTTGCTGATTTGTTTAGAGCTTAGTTCTTGTCCGTCTTATTTCCCTTGTTCACTCTCTTCCCCCAGCAACATATTTTCCTAATCCATCTTCCTCTTTGTTCTTTTTTCACTACTTTCAGTTGATTTTTTTATTCCTTCTTCTTTACAGTCAACATCTGTTATCTCTTACCTCTCTTCTGATACCTTTTTTTAGTATTTCAAACTTTCTCTTGCCTTCATACCCTATTTGCTCTTACTTAAGAAAATGTAATCCCACTAAAAATAGAATTATATACTTTGTGTAATTTCTTTCCCATTCATGTTGTGATTATTAATTGTTATGTGTTGTGATCATGAATACAGTGGATGCCATACAGTGACATCTGCTGAAAATGCCTGATATTGTTCACAGTATTTTATTGTTAGTACCGATGTGAAATACTGTTATTCCTATATAGGTAAGAGCTGGTATTACAGTTGCCAGAGTAGATTTTGGGCATTTATCTTAAGGGTGTACATTTATTGCTGACATTAATGATAATCCTGTCTCCCCCTCCCTCTGATAGAGGTTTGGAAGTGATTTGGACACTTTAAGATCATGGAGTAGAGATCTTGCTGCTGAGAAATACAACTCAGTGAAGCAACAGTGAATCTCACCCTACATGTGATCTAACCCCACCTGAGCCTTAACATTACCTCAAATCATAGAATATGGAAGACAAACACACAAAATTAACAATCAGGCCCCAGGGAGGAATAACCAGAGGGGGACCTCAGGTCCCACACTTTGACATCTACTCATAGACTAAAACAGAGAGAAGTCCCAGAACAAAATGTATTATACATGAAAGAACATGTGTATAAATGAAAAAGGGGAATCTATCTCAATTGATGCATGAGTCAAAAACCTCTGAAAACATGAGGAAAAAAGCAAACAAATCTCGCACCAAAATTCACAATCCCCCAACAAAGGATCCCACAGATTTGGAAGGGGATGAAAATTCCAGAGAGAGTACAAAAAGCTGATTATTAAAATGTTCAATGAACTAAAAGAAGATCTAAGGAATAAATTAAGAGGGCAAATCCAAGAGATGAAAGACAATTTTGAAAAGACACCAATCAGAACTCTTGGAAATGAGAGTCATACTTGATCAAATTAAAAAATTACTTGAAAAAATCATCAACAGATTGCATGGAAAACAGAACTTCAGCCCTTGAAGACAGCATCAATAAACTTGTGTATGCAGTATTCAATAAATTGAAAAATGATAGAGGATAACCAGAATATTCAAGAACTCTGGGACTATATCAATTAGAGCAAAACTAAGAATTATTGAGATAGAAGATAACATGAAGATATAAACAAAGACATGAAGAATATGTTCTGTGAGATATTACAGAAAAATTTTCCTATATCAGAAATGAGTAGATATTCACATATAGGATGCATACTGGACTCCAAGTAGACAATACCAGAAGTTCTCCAAGATACATCATAATCAAAATACCTAACATAGAAAATAAAGAAGGAATAATAAAAGTTGAAAGAGAGAAACATCAGGCCATACTTAGAGGCAAACCAATAAGGCATAATCTGTGTTCTCAACTCAGACCCTAAAATCAAGGAGCATTTGGAATGAGATATTCCAAGCTCTAAAAGGAAACAATTTCCAGTCAAAATTTCTATACCCAGCAAAGCTCTCTTTCAAGTTTGAGGGGAAAACAAAAACTTTCTATGACACAGATAAACTAAAAGAATTCATGATGATCAAACCAGCACTACAAAGAGTACTCAAAAATAAAGTACACACAAAGGATAAAAAAAATAAAATCCCAAATATCCCAATTTGAGGAAGACCAATGAAAGAGTAGTCTACTGAACGAGAAGACAGTTTTGAATATAGCAAAAAATCAAAATGGCAGGAAATCATAAAAACATGACCATACTAACACTTAATGTAAATCATATCGTCTTCCCAATTAAAAGACAGAGATTGTAAGAATGGATCAAAATCAAGATCCAACTATATACTATTTTCAAGAGACTCACCCCATAGGAAAAAACACTCACAGTATGAAGGTAAAAGAATGGGAAAAAGTATTCCATGCAAATGGAATCCAAAAAGAAGTAGGAGTAGTTATTTTCATATATGACAAAGAAAATTTCAAGCAAAAATCAAAAGAGACACAGAAGGCCACTACATCCCGACAAAGGGAATAATTTAACAAGAAGATATAACAATAGTAAATATATATCCTCTAATTGGTAGCCTACACAGTTACATAAAAAACTCCTTAATATTAAAATGCACATACTCCAATGCAATAATACTGGATGATTTCACACTACATGAAATCAATGATGATATTATAATATAAATAATACTATATATCAAATGGTCTTAATAGAAATCTACAGAATATTTCACCCCAAAAAATAATAGATGAAAAATAAGGTATAACTGCATTTACTTCTGAAATCCAGAGAATCATTAGAAATTATTTTGAAAATTTACAGTTCAATAAACTGAAAAACCTAGAAGATGTTAACAAATTTCTAGACACATTTTACCTGCCCTAATTGAACTAGGAAGATATAGAAAATCTTGTCAGATTCAATAGCAAGTAATGAACTTGAAACAGCAATTAAAGACATTCCAAGAAAGAAAAGTGCAGAAGCATATGAAATCTCAGCTGAGTTCTATCAGACCTTTATAGAACACACACCAGCTTTTCTCAAATTATTCCATGAAATTGGAAGGGAGGGAACACTCCCAAATACAATCTAAGAAGACAGTATAAATCTGATATCAAAACCAGAAAAAGACACATCAATAATAGGACTGGGGGGTTGCAGGGTGAGAGAAGAATGGAGGAACTTTACATTATGTAGAGGGAAATAAGAGTGGGAGGGGCAAGTGGAATTAAAAATGGTGAAATGAGACAGACATCATTACCCTATGTACATGTATGATTACATGAATGGTATGAATCTACCTCATGCACAACCATAGAAATGAAAAGTTGTACCCCATTTGTTTACAATGAATGAAAAGGCAGTCTGTAAAAATTAAAAAAAGAAAAGGAAATTACATACCAATATTCTTGATGAAAATAGATGAATATTTAAAAAAAATATTAGCAAACCACATTCAAAAGCACATCAAGAAGATAATACACCATGATCAATTGGGTCTTTATTAAGAAGATAATAGATCATGAGGAAGGAAGCAAGTTTGGTTTAACATATGCAAATCAATAAATGTAATGAACTACTTTGATAGAATTGAGGAAAAGAATCACATTATCATCTCAATTGGTACAGAAAAGGACTTTGATAAATCTAGCAGCCATTTATTTATTTATTTATTGAGACAAATGACAAAGAAGGTTTATTGCTTTGCTAGCAAAGGAGACTCCTGTCCCAAAAGCTGTGATTCTGCCCATCAGCATAATTAGGGGGCTTTTAAAGAGGTGATTCAAAGGCAACATTCCATATGTTCTCTGTTGGGGTTGTAATTCACTTGTTAATTTGGGAGAGAGTCATTTCTGAGATCTTCTGGTACCATGCCCAAAGTCTGGATTACTCCATTCCTATGGTGGGTGTGTACTCAAAGACAAATAAATCTGCCTAATATGGGGAAGAATGGTAGTCTTGCTTCCCTTGAGATTAGAGAGAGGGAGATCTGGGAGGAGCAGAGAGAGAGGAAGAGAAAGAAACAAGTTCATTTAAAAAATAAGTTGCAGTGGCAGAGCATCAAGGGTTGTATTCAAAGCATAAAGTGGACCACTGTTACATTTCCTATCTATTTCTACATGTTGTTTTTCTATTGAAAAATGGGCGACGACATCTCCAAGCTGCTTCCTGCTAAAAGAGGGCAAAATTGGGGGAAGTAACCCAAAGTCCTTCTTCTCTATCAGGTGGAACCTGGACAGTTAAGGGTATTCAGCATCAGAGCATTCCAGAGGTCCACAGTGGCCCATGGCAGGTGGCTGAACAAGGCATACATAGGGCAGATGTCATGCTAAATCAACAATAAACAAGACAAGCAAAGCCTTACTTTTTTGTAAACAATTAGCACAAAACAATTAGTATTTCAGCCAATCTCTGAAAACCATCAGTGAAAAACATATCAAATTTATCAATGTAAGGGGTCAGGAAGATTTGTAGGTCTATGAGATCAGACTCAAATTAACTTAGGACAAATTTGCAACTCTAGAGTCCTTTGTGATCATTATTATTAGGCACTCTCACACAAGAACCCTTCCTTAATAGTCTCCAGCTTTGCTTACCTTTGGTAGTCATTAAACACTGTAGAAGCTAGGGATAGAAGGAATTTACTTCAACATTATAAAGGCTATTTATGAAAAACCCCAAACCAATAACATACTGATTGGGGAAAAACTAAAAGCATTTCCTTTAAAATCAGGAATAAGACAAGGATTTCACTCCCACCTCTTCATTAAATATAGTTATCAAAATTCTAGCCAGAGCAATCAGGCAAGAGAAGAAAATTAAAGGGATACTGTGGGGAGTTATCCATGACTCTTTATGAGAAACTGGTGAAGTCTGAGCCAATAACTAGGAATATCTGGTCTCAGGAACTCACAGTTGGATACTGACTGTTTGAGAACACCTGAGTCACGTGGTTTCCTGTGTTAGCTCACCTCTCAGGTTGGACTACAGGCGCTCATAGATGGGAGTGACCTGCTAGAGCCAAAGGGCCTGCTTATCTCCACCCCTATCCTGTTTTCCTTGAAGAAACTCCTACCAGTCCCCTTTGATCTGTACCACTATAAATAAAGGGAACTGGGCTCCTTCTTTTAGAGCCAGACCCTTCTGGATGGCTAAATCAGTCACGCCCCTGCTTCAAAAACATTCTTGCCTTTTTATCTTTATTTCTTAGCTTTTATTTCACAGCCAGGCCAGCCCTCTAATGGAAACCCTTTACCTTGCCCACACAGGACATGCCTGAGAGGATACAATTAGGAAAAGAAGTCAAACTATCCCTGGTGATGACATGATCTTATATTTATAAGACCCAAAAGCTCCATCAGAAAACTTCTAGAGTTGATAAATGAATTCAGCAAAGTAGCAGGGTAAAGATCAACACACATAAATCAATAACTTTACCACATTCCAACAGTGATTTTTCTGGAGAGGAACTCAGGAATTCCATCCCATTCACAATAACCTCAAAACAAAAAGTACTGGGGAATTAATCTAAACAGAGATGTGAAAGATTTCTACAACGAAAATAATAGAACACTGAAGAACTTAGAAGATGGAAAGAACTCCCATTTTCTTGGATATGCAAAATTAACATTGTTAAAATGGTCATACTCCTAAAAGCAATATACAGATTCAATTCAATACAATTCCCATCAAGTTACCAATGATATTTTTCACAGGATTAGAAAAACACAATTCTTAAATTCATTTGGAAGAATAAGAGACCCAGGATAGCCAAGGCAATACTAAGCAAGAAGAGTGATATAGGAGGTATTACAATACTTGATATGAAATTATACTACTGAGCTGTAGTTTAAAAAAAAGCATATTATTGACATCAAAATAGACATGAAGACCAATGATAAGACAGAGATAAACCCATATATTTGAAGTCATTAGATACTTCACAAAGATTCCAAAAATAAGTGTTGGAGAAAAGAAACTTATTAGCAAATGGTTCTGCTAAAACTGGACAGCCATATGTAGAAGAATGAAACTAGATCCCTATCTCTCAGCCTGTCCCCAAATCAAATCAAAATGGTCAAAGACTGAGGAATTAGACCAGAAACCTTTCAAATGCTAGAAGAATATATATGGCCAACTCTCCATCATAACGGTGCTAGCCCCAACTTTCTTAACAAGAT
Organism: Glaucomys volans; assembly: GCA_020662805.1. Lineage (NCBI taxonomy): Eukaryota > Metazoa > Chordata > Mammalia > Rodentia > Sciuridae > Glaucomys > Glaucomys volans. The sequence continues at coordinate 156,489 of JAJEJO010004829.1, forward strand.
CCCTGAAGTTCAAGAAATAAAGCCAAGAGTCACTAAGTGGGATGTCATGAAATTAAAAAGCTTCTGCACAAGACACAGAGACAAACCCACATAAATACAAATATCTGATACTAGACACAGGTGCCAAAAATATTTATTTGACACTTTAACATATTGGTTCAGGAACTGACTTCCTAAACAAGACTCCTAAAGTGTAAGAAATAAAATAAAATGTCAATAAGAAGGATGGCATCAAACTAAAAAGCTTCTTTACAGCAAAGGAATAAAAGCATGAAGAGAGAGCCTACAGAATGGGAGAAAATCTTTGCCACCTGAACCTCAGATAGAGCAGTAATAGCCAGGATATACAAACAACTCAAAAAATTTGATACCAAAACATAACCCAATTAATAAGTGGTCAAGAGAATGAAGCACTTCTCAATAGACAACATACAATTAGCCAACAAATATATGAAAAAAATATTCAACATCTCTAGCAATCAGGGAAATGCAAATCAAAACTACATTGAGATTTCATCTCATTCCAGTCAGAATGACAATTATCAAGAATAAATATACCAGTAAGTTTTGATGAGGATATAGGGAAAAATGTACATTTATACATTGTTAGTGGGACTACAAATTAGTGCCACGACTCTGGAAAGCAGTATGGAAGCTTCTAAAAAACTAGGAATAAAATCACCATATTATCCAGGTATCCCACACCTCAGGATATATATAAAGACCTAAAATCAGCATACTTTAGTGACATAGCCTCATCAATATGTATACCAACATAGCTAAGCTATGGAATGAATTGAGATGTCCCAAATGAATGGATAAAGAAAATGTAGTGTATACATACACAATGGAGTATTACTCAGCCATAAAGAAGAATAAAATTGGGAGGGGTGTGGGGAAGGAAAGATAATAGAATGCGACAAACATTATAATATATATATGTATGAATATGCAAATAGTGTGATTCCACTTTCTACACAACCAGAAAAACGATAGTTGTACTCCATTTGTGTACATCGAACCAAAAATAAATAAATAAATTTTAAAAAAAGAAGAAGAATAAAATTTTGGCATTTGCTGATAAATGGAAGCACAGGGAGACTATCATGCTAAGCAAAATAAGCCAGACTCAGCAAGCCAAAGGTGAATTATTTTCTCTCATATGTAAAAGCTAGTCCAAACTAAGGAGGAAAAAAAAACAAAAGAAAGGGAGAGAAAGGGAAAAGTGGGATTCCATGAAAGAAGACAGAAGACCAGTGAACTAGATGAAAGGAGTGAGAGGGAGAGAGGAGAGGAGATAAGGGAAGAACAAAGGAAAGACCTAACTTTTCTATACCGGTATGAGAATATACCAGAGTGAATCTCATTATCATGTATATCCACAACAAACAAACAAACAGACAAAAATATCTAAAAATAAATAGCAGATAGGTAAGTAGAGTATAGGGAAGGAAAAAGGGAGAGGAAGGAGTGGAGGGAAAGGGAAATACTGGGGACTAAATTTGAGCAAATTATTTTCCATGCTTTTTTAATTTTGTCAGAATGAGTTCTATTGTTATGTTTAACCAAAAAGGAAAAAAAGAGACCTAAAAATAAATGAATAAACTAATCACAGTCTAAAAAAATAAGCTCTGACAGCAAAGGAAACAAAAACATAAAGAGACAGTCTACGAAATGGGAGAAAATCTTTGCCAGCTGTACTTCTGGCAGGAGATTAATATCCAGAGTAGATAAAGAATTCAAGAAATGTAACACCCAAAAATGTCAAATAACCCACTCAATAAATGGACAGAAAAGCTATATAGATATTTCTCAAAAGAAGAAACAAATGGTCAACAAATATGTGAAAAAAATCCAACATTTCTAGCAATCAAAGAAATGCAAATCAAAACTACGCTAAGATTTCATTTCACTCCAGTCAGAATGGCAGTGATCAAGGAGATAAACAATAACAAATGCTGGTGAGGATTTGAGGGGAAAAGTACACTCATACACTGTTAGTGGGACTACAGACAATCACTCTGAAAAGCAGTATGGAGATTCCTTTGAACTAGGAATGAACCCACCGTATGATCCAGCTCCCATACTCTTTGGCATTTATCCAAAGTACTAAAGTCAGTATACTATAGTGATACAGCCACCTCTATGTTTATAGCAACACCGTTCACAACAGCCAAATTATGAAATCATCCTGGATGCCTGCCAATAGATGAATGGATTAAGAAAGTGTGGAACATAGACACAATCAAGTTTTACTCAGCCACAAAGAAGAATGGCACTTGCTGGTAAATGGAGGTAAATGAAGAACATCATGCTAAGTGAAATAAGCCAGTCTCATAAAATCAAGGGTTGAACATTTTCCCTCATTGTGGAAACTGGAGCAAAATAAAGAACAGAAGGAGGGGGGATCTAATATCATAACGATATAGGAAAGATCAGTAGAGTAGAAGAAGGAGATCAAGAGGGAAGGAGGAGGGACAAGAAAGAGGAGGAAGTATGGAATTTTAAAAATCATGCTATGTACAAACAGAAATACCCAGCAGTGAATTTCACCTTTAGGTATAAGTATAAAAAAATCCAAAAGAAGTAAATTGATGAGTGGAAGAAAGATCAGTGGATTCAAGTAGAAAGAACCAGGAAGAGGGAGGAGAGGGAAAAAAGGCAGAATATGAACTGAAATTGAATTCCATGCTTATTCGATTTTATTGTGTATTACTATAATACTTGAATTAAAAAAAAAACCTAAAAGAAAGAATTACATTATGCATTAAATATACCAAGGAATCTTGGTAATTAAAATACAAATTCAGTATTTGATTATATAGAGAGAATTTATGTGACAACGTTTTGAAGAAATAGAGCTTTGAGGAAATACAGATGTTTGCATTTTAGAGTTTCATGTCTCCATATACTACTTCTCCTGAATCAAAATGTTTCCTCCATTTCTTATTATTGTAACTTTCATGATAATTTTTAAACACAACTATATAAAACTGTATATTTAGCTCCCTATTTGATATAATTTAGAAATCATCTAATAGGAGTAATTATGTACATTATAATTAACATTTTGGACCGGACATTATCTTTTACCTGAATGGTGTTATATTGAATGAGAACTAAATCTTGGTCAACCACATAATTATAATTTATGGTATTGCATTTCATGAGAATTATGTAAGGACATGGAGATATTAATTTCATAGTCCAAATATGTGAAATGTGAAAAGATCATTTTATGTTATTTTGGTAAGTTTTTGACCTCCCATTCATAAGACACTAAACAGGATTAATTGAATTATATAATATACAGTTATTACTAGATAATTGATACATACTTATCAAAATGCTATATTTGATATTTATTTGACATTTATTTTGTTAATAGGACAACTTTGATATTTGTTTCAAAGATTAAAATGAACATTCAATGATGCTGCACAACTGCACAATGATTCTTTGTCTTCCTTTCACCATTTACTTTTGTGTGCCCTGCCCCATTAAGAGAATAATCTAGAAGACTTTGAGGTACTTTGTTGATATAACACATTTTTCCAAATATTATGGAAAGTTTTGGCATCTTAGTGTATAAATGATACTTAAAATTGGACAAAACCACAAATCTTATTCCTACAAATGTACTGAATGTTAAAAAGGTGACTATTTCCCTGATGTATTATTTATTTAAATCAATGGATATGAGATTAATTGTGATATGTTGGCAAAATAAAAGATTCATCCTTATTCTTTTATTACCAGGGTTTTTAAATGCTATACCACAGACAAAGGTGTGTGTTTTGAAGCAATCCTGTATGTATTCTTAAATAGAATATAAAGCAAATGTACTCTGCTTGCTTCTGCGTTCACTCCTCCTCTGCTTGTCTTGTCTGTCCTTCTTGAAAATGAATGATTGAATAGAATGGCCTAGACGTAGGGTCCATTTCTCTTTGTGCCTTGTTCAATGTGAAGATCCTACAGCCTGAAGCAATATCTCCTTTAGAAAACAGGGAATTATTTAGAGAGAGCATGCATCCTGTGATTGCAAGGGAGGATCCAGGGTTTTATAAAGGCAAAAATAATGCTTTCAAATCCACATAGACGCCATTCAAAGAGCAAAGCTAAGTGAGGGTTGGGGGTGGAAATAAGCAGCCACGACTCAGACTCTGGGCTAAAAGATGCTGCATAGGCTGAAATTTCCATTTTCATTGTCTATGTAATAGTCATTCCAACCAATAAAATATATCACAGAATAATTAAAAAGGTAAATGTAATTTTCATGCCTATCGAATAATAGCTGAGACAGAAGGCTGCTAAAAGTTCAATTTTTTTAGAAAGCTCAAATATTATATTTGTACCAATTTAGTGAATTAAAAAATCCATTGTGTTTTCATCAAGCTACCTTTTTCTTAGTTCATGTTTTCACATAAAATAACCAAATTTTTGAAATGTATGTATTCATTTTGTACATTTTAGTGATTCATACCATCCCTTTAAGTTAAATGCAAGTTTTCCAGGACCTGAATGTACAGAAATGTAATAACAAAACTGAGTGGGTTTGTTTCAAAATAGCATATATCCTAAGGATTCCAGGACCAGGTATAGGGTACGAGTATTATAGGCTATAACATTCAGTCACAGCCTGGAAGCATTGACACCTAAGCTTTTTACATTTATAGGCACATAGAAAGCCAGGCTAGGCAAAAGCAAGGAGTTTTGGTATAAACTTGGTTGGCAAAGGGGCTTGTTTTCTAAGGAGTATGAAAAATCTGAAGTGAGCAAAGAGGAATCTTGGGGAAAGGGTAGAAGGAAAAAGTCACAGGAGGAAGGGCACAGAAGGAAAAAAGTATTTTCAAAGAAATCCTGAAAATTAATAGTCTTTCCAAATATTGATGTTTGTAAAATGAATGTGAATAAAGAATAATTGCAAGATACCTGAAACTGTCAGGCACATATTTTAATATTGATAGGAGCAAAAGGTAGAATCTTGCATGTGAAAAATATTTTTATTAAAAAAAAATTAGGTTTGTTCATGAGGCAGGTTTTTCTTTTAAGCTCTCAGAGTTCACTGCACATCCTGAGCAATTTAGTGGGCTATGCCGCAGAATCATCATAAATCAATGAGAAGATGTCTTGAGCCATGGGGAATTAGCCGGCTCTCTTATGTATGATGTGATTCACAGCACTTCCACTCGGAAACCTTTTATGAGACCACCTGATTGCTTGTCTGAGACACACCTAGGTCTAGGCAGTGTTAGTTTTGGCTAGATTATTTTAGTTTTCCTGTGTTTTTTCCACTTCAGTGATGAAAAATATTTTGGAGCCAAATCGTTTTTTCCTTTTTGGGCAGTAACTGCTGAATTAATTCTTGTGGTCTGAAATAGATCCAGTACTATAGATTACAATTAATATTGTCAGCTCCGAACACACAAGAATTCCAATCTGGTTAACATAAGAGAGTGGAGCAGAAGATCTATTTTTGAAATAATAGATGTAATCAGAAAGTCTCTGCTGGAATCCACCAGGGGGCAGCCCCCTCATGATATGCCGCAGTATTGGCCTCAGAGCCTGTTACCTGTCAGAAGTGCTCCTACAGACTGCATGCGTCCTTGTCACTTTCCAGTCCAATCTAACCATTGTAAATCCTGCCTCAAACTCTTGGATTATCCTACAAGAACTATGCAAGGACTGAAATAAATGTAAATGCAGATCTTTGAGGAATTTTAGTGTTGAGGAACTTGATTAATGTTCTTAAAAGCTACCCCAATATTCATCTATATAAAAAATGTTTTTTAAAAAACCCAAAATAAAGAAGTACAGAAGCAAAGAAGCATAGATGCTCTTAGGTTAGATATTTTACTTAAACAATATTTATTTGACCATTTGTTTTAATTTCCCGAAGGAACTAAGATCATTTAGCAAATAGAGAACTTAACGGGAAATTACACTGCAAATAAACATAATTTGGATGAGGTGACTTCTAAACAAAAGTTATCAATAACTGTTTCTAATGCCACTAAATATTTATCAATCAGTAGTAGATACTTTGACAAATGCTACTGGAAGAATACACTAAAAATTAAAGGGTAGGAAAAATAACTGTGGACCACACCATTATAAGAAATCAGAAAGTCAACGCAGAAACAAAGTAAACAGTTCTATCTTCAAAAGCATTGGCAATATTCCTCACACTATGGTTTACTTTAGTAATGAACCACACTGTCCTATTCTATCCCAACTGTTTTCACATCTGAAATAGAATTACAATGGATAAAACTTGCTTTTCCATTAAGAAACTTATGCATTCTGTGATGGCCTTTAAAATACACTCTTAGTTGAGTCTGCAATTCCTGTGCTGTCAACAATTCTTGTTTCCTCATGCATAAACACATGGTAAAAGTTCCCAGCAAGCTTTTGAGAGGAATATTGGAAAGGATTAGGTGGAGGAATGCCTGAGACTTTCCTCAAATTAAAACAAATTTAAACACAGTGCCATTTGATATGATCAATTGATAATATATGAGGGAAGCATTAAACATTGTCACTATATGTTATGGTTTGGACCTGAAATTTCCTTCAAAAGCTCGTGTGTTGAAGACTTGGTCCTCAATGCAGTTATGTTCAGAGGTGGGGTCTTGGAGGTGATTGGATCATTAGGGCTTAATCTTATCTGTGGATTAATTTATTTGTGGATTCATAAACTAACAGGCTAGTGAAAGGTGCCAGAATGTTTGGGAGATGGGCCTAGTTGCAGGAAATAGGTCATTGGGGTGTGCCCTGAAAAAGTATGTTTTGTCCCCAGACCCTTTGTCAATCACTCTCTTTCTTTCTCTCTCTCATTTCTTGCTATGATATGAGCAGTTTTGCTCCTCCACACACTCTTAGCCATGATTTTCTGCCTCACTACAGATCCAGAAACAATAGAGTCAAGTAACCATTGACTGAATGCCCTGAAACCATGAGTCAAAATAAATCTCTCCTCAATTTAAATTGTTTATCTCAGGTATTTTGTCAAAGTAACTTAAAGTTGACTAATATACCATGTAATTTCTATTCTATGTACGAAGTAAATTTGTATTTTTCATGTACCTAAGTTATTAGAAATTTAGCATGAAGAAAAACTTTTGATATATTTTTTTCTGAAATGCTATTGCCTCTCCAAGGTTTAGGAAAAATGAGAATAAGCTTGCTTATATGTCTTAGCAATTTTGTAAAAACACCCACATCTTTTATATTATTAAAACTAAGGGATTTTTATATATCTCCTAAAATACCTTCACCAAAAGTTATAGTAGGATGTATGTTAAGCAACAGGGATAAGGTAAGGCATACTGATGTACATTGAGTTACTGTAATCCCAGCAACTCTGGAGACTGAGGCAGGATTTCAAGTTCCAGCCTCAACAATTTGGCAAGGCCCTCAACAATTTAGCAAGACCGTGTCTCAACATAAAATTTGAAAGGGCTGGGGATGTAGCTTCTTGGGTTCAAATTTCCAATGCCAAACAAACAAACAAATATCAGCTTCACCATGATAAACATCAATTTTTCTATGATGAAACTCTTCAGGCGTTCAGCAGGTTATTTAAGGACATCCTAGATGTGTTAGAGATTCAAAACTCTCTTCTTTCTTTTGTTTGGCCATCTGGAGACTATTCCCTCATCAGCTTGGTTGAAGCTTATCAATACCCACATTACAACCTACAGGAAGGGCAGAAGAAGAAAGAAATAATTTGTGTGTCACTTCTCCGTTAAAGGCATGATTCAGAGATTGTACTTTCTATTTTTTTTATGCAACATTCACCAGAATTGGTTATGTGGTCCAACTTGTCAAGAATGGAGTATAAAAGTTTCGTAACTGATGGCCATGCACTCATTCATAAAGCCTATTTATGCAGAAGGAAAGAGAATGAATGTTGGCAAAAGTAATTGGCAATATGCAATGATAGGGCTCATAGAGTGAAGGTATAGAAATATTAGGTACAAATGCCTTTATTTTAGCAAATGAAGATTTCTCATCAATATTTTGCCATCTTAGGTCTTATACAACTAATATCTTGTCTTGCTAGATCGATGACTTTGCAGTTGTCTGGATTTTGAATCCTAAATTGATCATGTTCTCTAGAGTTTTACACACATGTATTCTAGAGAGAACATACACACACATTCTCTCTCCTCTCTGTCTCTCTCTCTCTCTCACACACACACACACACACACATACACATAAATGTCTCACAATACCACTTTGTACTCCATAAGTATACACAATTACAATTTGTCAACTTATAAAATTTTCAAAGACAAATACTAATGCAATATAAACTATTATACAAGACAGTGGAAGAAAACTCAAATTGATGCCAAGCTAGTTTTAGAACAGAAGTTCCACGTATGTCTTTCTCCTTTTTTGTATACTCCTATCTTGAGACATTGCCTTAACCCTCATCGGCAATCAATAAAATCATAATGGTCTGAAAGTCATTGATCATTTAAATAATTTATTCATAGTTTTAAAATTCTTTTTAAAATCCAAAGAGATATTTCTTCTGTTTTAAGTTTTATGAAAATTGTGAATCTCCAGTGTTGGATTCTAATAGGGCTTATAAATTGCTCATTTTAGGTTTGGATTCTCTTCTGTTCACTGGAGAAATCACCACAACTTAGTGATTTGGAATTAGACAATGCCATATGGTCAAAAACTTACCATCCACGTGTTACATAATTCAAACATTATTTTCAAACAAATAAAAATGTTGATAATTTTCACCAACAATAAGCTTAGAATTAATTAACTTTTATTAAGCCTAAGCATAAAAGAAAACCTAAAAGAGAAATTGACTCTTCCTTCATGTAAGATTTATAAGTGTATTTCCCTGCAGGAAACACTGTTGAAACATCTGTGTGCTTACTTTGTTGAGACTCGTTACTTTGGTAAGAGCCAGGAGTGGCCAAAAGCCCTGGTTTACCTTATACTGACTGATAGAACATTCCTTCCACTTAATTGAAGACCTTCTGAGCAGGCAATTGCTTTGCAGCAAATTTTAAAAAAATATTTTCTTCATCAATATTCCTCCTTCCTGCTTCCTTTTCAGAGTAGATTGTTTTCCTAAGTATCTAACCTTCTCTTACTAGTTAGTATAAATTGCCCACTTGCTATGCTTTGACTCTTGGGGTGTTCTTCTAGCTGACATTATATTCTAGTATTCCTCAGATACTGTTATATCGTTTCTAGTTTATTGGAAGACTTATAACTCATTCTAAGGAAACAAAAATATAAATTAGGTACTCATAGAGAAACACTTAAACATTTTATAAGTAGAAAATACATTGAAAATTAATGTATATGCATTTTGTATTTCTTATAACTATTTAAAATACTTTTCATGATTTATAACATTATTCTCTTTAACGGGTGACAATATAGGAAAACATATATTATCCTTCCTTTGGAAGCAAAGATTTTGAAGCTCAGCACTTTCAATAATGAAGCTAAGATTACTCAATAAATAAAGGCATACTGACATTAGCACTTAGAGTTTGTGATTATGAACTCATAGATTATCCCACTAAACTGATAATCTCCATTTTCCCCATGATCTTATAAGTCATAACCTAGTTTAGTATTTACTCTCTCTATGCACATATTTATTTATTTAAAAGTTATAGGCAGGTATAATTTAAACTCTGTGAATCTCATTTGTAGTTCTATTCATAATCTCACATGGAATTATGACATTTTAGGTAAAAACTACTCATCCAGTTTATTGGTGTCTAATAAAATGATATGAAAGTACATATCTATCAGTACAAAAATGTGCTCTTTTCTTCATTTGTTTCATTTTTGCATCTCTTCACTTATTATCCCTTCACTTTTTATCATCGTGAAACATACTCATTTTCCATAGTCAGTGGAAAACAATGAATAGTCCAAAAGAGACATGGAAAGGTGTTCCCATTGCCTATTGCCTAATGCTTTTTTCTCTAAGTCACCTTTCTCTGAAAGATCTTGTTGGTTTTCTGGTTCTCTGAGATTATAAAAGGGAGCACTTGTCTTTGACCAGAAGTAAGAGACTGGGAGGGTCACCTAATGGTAAGTGAGCATCCTCGGTGCAGCAGAAGGACAACTGAGCATTAGGCAGCTGCTGGGGCAGTGAACAGTCGCCTTTCTCTCAAGCAAAAGTGCTTACATGAACAACTGCCCGAAGTGCTGAATGAGGCCATTAGCGGCTAGCTTGTGTAGTGGAAAATGAATGTATTTCACTCCATTTGAGCTAAGAAAGGTTTGGAGCTTCAGTGATGTAAATTGGTCTCCATTATCACTTAGCAGTTCTTCTGGAATTCCATATCCAGTGAATAGTCTTTTAGTTCAGACTGGAAAGAGAATTTCATAATGGCCTGTGGTCATTTACAGGACATAATAGGAGCACCAATGACATATGTAGTGTTTAGGAAAATCCACTTTTAACCTGCACTGATATTTGTTTAGCTAATATGGAGTTTTAAAGATATTTATGTGATATCTATGTAATAGAAGAAAGTTATTCTTTGCTTGGTATAATCTACAAATCAGTCCTGATGTAGTTATGAGTCTAAGCATTTTTTCCAGATTTCTCAATAATACTTTTTAAGGTTATAAATTCCTCACCCTACTCTTTGGTGAATAGTTAGCATGATTCCAAGAATACAAAGTATTCTGTTGTATTACTTTGTTGCAAAGGTAGCAACACTCAAAATTTCTAATTATTTCTGTGTGTATATATATATATATGTACACACACATACATATATGCATATATAATAGAATCATGATATTTGATGAAAAACATAGTTTTTTATTTCCTCTCATGCATGTTCAAATATATCTAAACAAGTACTTTTTCTTAACTTTGGAATAGGTCATTTCCCAGAACTTTAGGTAAGACTACAAATAGTTTGTTAAACATTTTAAAAAATTATGCAGATTTATATATAGTCTCTTTAAAAAACAACAAAAATTATACACTAAGTTTATCTCAGGTGGTTTGTAAGAAATATAATAAACATGAACCTCTTTCTTTAATTCAGTTCTTTTGAACACTTGCTACTTTTATTTCAGTTTTGCTACTATCTTAGAGTCTTCAGGGGCAATGCTGTTTATTCTTTGTAGATAGCATTGAATGAAACTAAATCCTTTCTTTTTGACCTTTCCCAATCATTGTCAACTATCTATGAAAGTTTTTCATTATGGGACAGTCAGAATCAAACATGGATGTGTATGCTTTTGACAGTATTTTTTCCTTAGAAAAATACTGTCATTGTGTTTCAAAACATGTATACTCACCATTACTAGTGTCTTATGAGTATGATTTTCACATTTTATCTTTCTTTGCCCTTTACTTCCTATTTCCTATAATCTCTCTGTGATCTTTGCAATACCCTTGTGTTCTAATGCAAAAATTTCTATTTTTATGAGAACAGGTTTCAACATTTCTTTGCACATAAGTCACCTGGATTCAATCTCTTAATCTTTAGCTCTTACCCTCAATTATTCCTTTTTTTTCATAATATTCCTTTCATCCAACAAATTATTTCTTTGCATTCCTTCATGAATTTTCAGTAAGATTTGCATTCACACTTTTTTATGATATAAACATCTAAAATTTAAAATTCATCTTCATGACTGACATCTTAGAGCAGCAAAAATCTACCAAACTTTCAAAATAATTCTAAGTTTCTTTACAGCTACCTACTTTGCTCCATGAATAGATATTTAAACTTTTGTGATTTTTATTTTATTGCAACACACAGACAAGTTTAAAGGTTTGCAAGACTCCTGATTATGACCAGGAGGTTGACAAATCACCTCCCTACAAAACAAATTAAACTAACTAAAACTCCTATTTCATTGCACTGAAAATTAACAAATGTATATATAGAATTATTGTGGAAGTTTAATGCTTGAATAAATGCTGAACTTTGTAGAAGAGCACTGGAATCTATTCTATTCTGGCCTGGGGCTGCTCCTCTAACCTCCAAACTTGAAGAGGGGATTATGTTACAACTGTAGAGTTGTGAGGATTAGCAGTCTTTGTATTTTGAGTCTCAGGTGATATCTTCACCCATGAGCACCACTGGGTGAAGGGGCTTCTTAAAGACAGACAGGAGCCAACTGCTTAGCTCTATTAGCTAAGGTAGTAGATGTTATTAGGTCAAAAATTATGGCTAAGGTTGTGCAAGAATCCAGCTGACACTGAAGTATTCAAAAATTATTGAAACATTTTTGGTCGACTATGTGATGGCCTGCAGGTGAATCAGAGAGTAAAAAAAGGGCAAAAGAAAGTTAAATTGAGGCAACTTAAAAATGACTGAACATTGAATGAATTTCCAACCCTCATGTAAATTCATCTGCATAAGATGAAAACTTAATTGCTTCAAAGTGAGCACAATTCCTGGGCACACTTTGGACAAACAATAGGATACACAGGCACAGAAGAATCTTCCAGAAAACCAAACTAAAAAATAAAAAGAACAAAGAATTAAAATACATATCTGAACAGAACATGAGTGACACATACTACAATGGGGATAGATAGCAGATTAAGTCCAGGCAATTAAAAAAACCAAAGTTAAATAAATAAATAAATAAAATTGGTACTTGCCTTCAGGGACAAAATATGAGAATCCAGAGTTGCTACTCTATAGTATTATGTCCAGTTGTTCATAAAAATTAGTGCGTGACAGAAATTAGAAAATTTGACATATTGTCAGGAAAACAAAATACATTACTAATTAAAAACTGTTCCTGAATACCCACTATGTAGAATTTAGGAGGAAAAAGTCTTTAAATGAGCAGTTTCAAGTATATTCAAAAAATAAAGATTATGTTAAAAAATAAAGGAAATCATGATGACAATGAATCAAGAAACAAAATTCTCAACATGAATATAGGAGAGAGGAAAAATGACCAAATAATTCTGAAGTTGAAAAATACAATAATTGAAATTTTAAAAGTAGTTGAAGAAGAGCAATAGTATATTCCAGAAGATGGACAAAAGAATCTGAAAACAAACAACCAAAGATTTTGGAAATTTGATACAAAATATTAATTAACAAATCTCAATAGGATGAATACAAAAATAGTTATACCTTGGCACATTATAGTCTGCCAATTAAAGGATAAACACAAAGAGAAAATCTTGAAAACAAGAAAACAAAAACAATGTACTTTATATAGAAGAGCAAAAATACAATTAACAACTGATTTGCTATTAGAATCAATGGAACCAGAAGATAGTGGATACATAAAAAATGCTAAAGATAAAATTATAAATAACTAAGACAAATTGCTAACTAAGAATTCTATATTGGGAAAAAAATATTCCTCTAGTATGAGGCAAAATAAAGATATTCCAGAAATGTATTTGTATTGGGAATTTGCTGCTAACTGGCAGCCTTCTAGAAGATACTGGAGGAAGTCCTTTAGTCCTGAAGGAAGCAATAAGTAAAGGTAACTAGAGCTCACAGAAAGAAATAAAGAATATCACAAATGATTACTCTAGGCTAATATAAAAGCTCTTAGAGATCTGCTTGGTGGCACATGTTTATAATCCCAGTGCCTCAGGAGGCTTAGGCAGGAGGATTATGAGTTCATAAACCAGTCGCAGCAATTTAAAGAGGTCCTAAGCAACTCAGTGAGACCTTGTCACTAAATATATGAAAAAGGGACGGGAATTGTGGCTCAGTGGTTAAGCTCTTCTGGGTTCAATCAATTCCCAGAACCAAACCAAACCAAAACAAAACAAAACAAAAACCCTCTTAGAAATGCATGTTTCAGGGGCTGGGGTTGTGGCTCAGTGGTTAAAGTGTTTGCCTAGCATGCATGAGGCACCGGGTTCAATTTTCAGCACCACATATAAATAAAAGAATAAAATAAAGGTCTATCAACATCTAAAAAAAAATATTTAAAAAAAAGAAGAAATGCATGTTTCATTTATTTCTTAACATTTTAAAAAAGCAATAACACTGTATTTATCATAAATATATTTCAAATAAATGGTAATAATGGTGCAAAGGAAGAAATGGAGAAAGTTTTCTATTTTGCCAGATCAGGTTAGTATTAATCTAAAGTAGAATGTAATAAATTAGAGTACATATTGTAATCCCTGGGACAACTAAGGAAAACAACAAAGTTGAAAAAATTTCAGAGATTATTTAAAATGATATATAAAATATTTATTTAGCACTCAAGAAACTAGTCAGAAATCAGAGAAAAACAAACAACAAGGGATACAAAGAAAATAAATAATAAAAGTGTAAATAAAATATAACTATAAAAAATTAAATTAAATATAAATGTCTTAAAACCACAATCAAAATAGAGATTAGAGGTTATATATAAAACAAAATTCTAACTATAATTTCTCAATATATAAATATGTGTTTATATAATGTAAATTATAACCATCATGTAATTGGAGCACTTAATATCAGACAAAATAGACATGAGAACAATAAATTTTATTAGGACAAAGAGGGATATCATCTCACAATAGAAAATCAACAAAATATAGCAATATTAAATGTGTGTGTATATCTACTAAGGCAGTCCCCATGAAATCTATGGAACAAAAACTTAGAGATTTGAAGGGAGAAATAAATTATTCAACAATTATATTTGGAGATTGTAATACCCCACTCTCAATAATTGAAAGATTAGCCAGAAAATTAGCAAGGGTATACTGGACTTGGCATTTACAGAACATTTCCAACCTAAGACTTTAGCAAAGATGTTCTTTTCCAGAGCACATGGAGCATGTTTTAGGAAGGAAAACCTAGGAGGACACACAAGACTATGAAATGCAGCTCAGTAAATTAATAACTCAGATTAACTATGTGCTCTGACCTCAGCAGAATTAAAATAGAAATAAACAATATAAATAAATGTGGAAAATCTTCAGATACATAGAACCTAAACATGAGACTTTTAAATAACTCATAAGTAAAGGAGAAAAATCACCAGGGGAAATGAAAGCACTTAGGGCTGGATGGAACCAAAAATAAAATGTGAAAGTTTTTGGAGGCAATTTAAATAATTTGAGAAGAAAATACATATATTTAAATGTCTATGTCAGACAGTAACATAACTATATTTAATCTTGTAACTGAAAAAAATAGAAAAAAACAGTAAAACTAAAAAAGTAGAAGACAAAATAATAGATTTAGAAGAGAAAATAGGAAAATAATAGAAAAAATCAGTGCAATAAAAATTGGTGATATGAAAGGACTCTAAATCTTTAGCTATATATATAAATAAAAAAGAAATTAGCAATGCATAATTTAAAAATGACAATAAACAAATAATTATAATTCCAAAAGAATATTCAAAAAATAAACTTAAACAAGCTGTAAAAGCCTTGAAGACTGACAACTACAAAATATTGCTTGGGCAATCTAAGATTTAATTTAACTGAGATGTAGTATTACTGTATTCATACATTAAAAGACTCAATATTGCTAAGGGAGCAATTCTCCACAAACTAATTTATAAATTCATTATAATTCCTGTCATAATTTCAGTAAGTACCCTTTAAAAATTGACAAGCTGATCCTAAAAATATATAGAAAGATGATGAACCTAAAATAATCAAAACAATATTGAAAAAAGAACATATTTGGAGAATTTAATGATGCCTGATTTTAAAATATTCCAAAAAGAAAAAGTCAAAGAAATTGGTGTGGTATTAATTCAAGGTAAGCATGTAAGTTATTGGAACCAAATTGAGACTCCAGAAGTATATCTTTCTCTATATTATTGATTTTTTTTGGCAAAGATGTTAAAGAGTAGTCTAGTAAAAATGGGGTGGGACAATTGATTCTTTACTGCTAAAATTCAATATGAACATAGTCTATTACATCACACCACACATGCATATTAATCCAAAATTAATAATAGTACTAAATTTAAGAGCTGAAAGTATGTAATTTTTAAATGGAACATAGGTGAGCACCTTACTGACCTTGGACTGGACAAAGTTTTCTTAGATGAAATACCAAAAAGATGATCCATAAAATTAAAAACCTGCTAACTTCATGAAAATTTAAAACTTTAGGGCTGTGGGTATGGATCAGTGGTAGAGCACTCGCTTAGCAGGAGTGAAGCCCTGGTACCAAAGAAAAAGAAAAAAAAATAAAACTTTTGAGTCTTGACAAATATAAAGGAAATGTAAAGATAAGTCACAGACTGGAAGGGTAATTTTCAAATGATATGCCTGATAAAGGGCTTATATCCAGAATTTAAAAATAGCTCTTATAATGACCAACTGAAAAATAATTTTCCCACAGATACACAAATTATTGGGAAGTATAGGAAAAGATGCTCAACATACATGTCTTTAGGGAAATGGAAGTTAAAACCACAAAAGATTTTTAAGTCCTTTGAGTATAAACTGAAGAGTGGGATAGCTGGGATTCCAAGTTTTCTGAGGAATCTCCATACTACTTTCCATAGTGGTTGCAGCAATTTGCAGTCCCATCAGTAATGTATGAGTATATCTTTTTCCCCTCATCCTCATCAACATTTATTGTTGCTATTATTCTTTCTAATTGCCATTCTGATTGGAGTGAGATGAAATCTTAGAGTAGTTTTGATTTGAATTTCTCTAATTGCTAGAGATGTTGAACATTTTTCATGTATTTGTTGATCGATTGTATATCTTCTTCTGTGAACTATCTGTTTAGTTTCTTCGCCCATTTTTTGATTGGGTTATTTGGGTTTTTTTGTTTTTGTTTTTGTTTTTTTTGGTGTTAAGTTTTTTGAGTTCTTTATATATTCTGGAGATCAATGCTTTATCTGAGGTGCATGTGGTAAAGATTTTCTCTCAATCTGTAGGCTTTCTCTTCACTTTATTGATTGTTTCTTTTGCTTAGAAGAAGCTTTTTAGTTTGAGTCCATCCCATTTATTGATTCTTGATTAACTTCTTGTGCTGTAGGGGTCTTGTTAAGGAAGTCAGATCCTTGGCCAGTATGGTGAAGATTTGGGCCTACTTTTTCTTCTAGTAGTAGCAGGGTCTCTGTTGTAGTGCCTAAGTCTTTGATCCACTTAGTTGAGTTTTGTGCAGGGTGAGAGATAGGGGTTTACTGTCTTTTTGCTAAATGTGGATTTCCATTTTTCCCAGCACCATTTGTTGAATAGGCTATCTTTTCTCCAGTGAATGTTTTTGGCACCTTTGTCGAGTATGAGATAACTGTATTTATGTGGGGTTGTCTCTGTGTCTTCTTGGTCTACATGTCTGTTTTGGTGCCAATACCATCTGTTTTTATTACTCTAGCTCTGTAGTATAGTTTGATGTCTGGTATTTTGATGCCTCCTGCTGCACTTTTCTTGCTAAGGATTGCTTTGGCGATTCTGGTCTTTTATTTTTCCAAAGAAATTTCATGATTCAGCATACTACAGTGATGCAGCCACATCAATGTTTATAGCAGCTCAACTCACAATCGCTAAATATGGAACCAACCTATGTGCACTTCAACAGATGAATGAATGCTATATATATGTGTGTGTGTGTGTGTGTGTGTGTGTGTGTGTGTGTACACATACTCAACTTCAAAGAAGAATGAAATTATGCATTTTCTGGTAAATGGATGGAGTTGGAGAATATCATACTAGGCAAAATAAGCCAAATTCAAAAAACCAAAGGCTGAATGTTTTCTCTGATATGTAGTTGCTAATTCACAATAAGGGAGGTGGTAGGGAAGAATAGAGTTACTTTATATTAGGTAGAGGGGAGTGAAGTGAGGGGAAAGGGTATGGGGTAAGAAGGATAGTAGAGTGAAACAGACATTTTTACCTCATGTACATATATGACTGTATGATCGATGTGATCCTACAATATGTACAATCAGAAAAATGAGAAATTGCACTCCATTTATTTATGATCTCTCAAAATGCCTAAATGCATTCTACTGTCATACACAACTAATTGAAACAAACAAAAATTTAAAAATTAAAAAAAAATTAGGCAAACTTATTTGCTAACTGACATAAAATTAAAAATCATATATAATATTGGGTTACCTTGTGATATTTCAATGGATGTGTATACATTGTGCAGCTTTTAAATCAGGTAAAACAACATCTCTCTTCAAACATTTACCCTTTATAACACAAAATCTGTTCTTCTAGCTTTTGAGGAGCACAGTGTATTACTTGTATCTATAGTCATTCTACTGTGCAATAGCACACCAATATTTTCCTGTAACTATAACTTGGTACACAACGGTCAGCCTCTTCCTATCCCTTCCTCACCTCTATTTGCCCCAGCCTCTGGTAGGCACCATTTTAATTTCAACGTCTATAAGATCAACTTTTTTAGATTCCTTTTACAATTGAGTTCATGCAGTGAATTTGTTTCAATTGAATTTGTTTCACTTAGCGTAGTTCAATCAATGTTGTTACAAATAACAGGATTCCATTCGTTTTGTGGCTTAACACTATTCTGTTGTATATATGTACCATATTTTTGAACCATTCATCAGTTGATGGACACTTGGATTGTTTCCATTTCTTGGCTATTGCTAATAGTGCTGCAGTGAACATGGAAGTGCAGATGTCTTGTGGATATATTCATGTTATTTCCTTTGGATATCTACTCAGTAGTGGGATTACTGGGTCACATGGTGATTTTGTTTTTAATTTTTTGAGAAACTTCCATGCTGTTTACCCTATGGCCATGATAATTTGCATTCCTACCAACAGTGTGTAAAGTTTTCACCAGCATTCTTATTTTTCAGCATTTTGATAATCACTATTTTACTGCAGTGAGGTAATATTGCATTGTGGTTTAGATTTGCATTTCCCTGGTAATCAATAATGTTTAGCATTGTTTCATATACCCATTGACCACTTGTATATCTTCTTTTAGGAAATATTTATTTGGGTCTATTAAGCAACATTTTTTGGCATTAATAATATTATTAACACATTCTTAGGGCGGATTTTAGGCTTACATAAAAACTGAGCAGAAAGTAGAGAGAGTTCTTATATGACTCCCTCCCCACCAGAGTTTCCTCAATTATTAACAACTTGCATCACTTCTTACAAGTGAAGAGCCAGTACTGATAAATTATTATTAACTTACACTCATAGCTTACATTAAGATTCACTCTGTTTTGTTCAGTTATGTGTGTTTTGGCCAATATATAATGTTTCGTATTCAACATGACATTATCATACAGAATAGCTTCATTGCTGAAAAAATCCCGGTGTTCCACCTATTAACCCCCTTCCCCATTCTCCTAAATCCCTGGCAACCAGTGATGTTTGCACTCTGCATAATTTTGCCTCTTCAAAAGTGTCATGTCTGTGGAAGTGAATAATATGTAGCCTTCAGGTTGCTCTTTCTTCACTTTGCGTTATGTATTCAAGATTCCTCCATGCCTTTTCATGGCTTCATAGCCAATTTCTTTTTGTTGATGAATGATACTCAATTGTTTTGATATACTATACTTTGTTTATTCATCCTCCTTAACTCAACTTAATTTGTTCCTTAATAAGAACAACTTGGTTTTTTCCAATTTGGGGTAATTATGAATAATGCTGCTGTACACATTTGTACAGTTTTGTATGTGTGTGTACACAAGCTTTCAACTCACTTGGATAAATGTCAAGGCAAATGATTGTTGGATCATATGACTAGAATATGTTTTGCTTTATTAAGGAACTACCAGACTGTCTTCCACAGAGGTTGCACCATCTTGGATTCCCACCAGCAATAAATGAGTATTTCTATTGCCCCACAAATTTGCTAGTATTAGGCATTGCCAGTGCTTTGGATTTCAGTCATTCTAATAAGTATATAGTGGTGATTTATTATTTTTTTTTAAATTTACAGAACCCTAATAACATATGTTATTGCTTCTCTCTTCAAATACTTACATGTCATCTCTGTACCATTTTTGGTGAGAATAATGTATTTTTAAAAATCAATATTATTTTATTTCCTTCCTAAGGATTTCTTAATCCTTTCAGAAATGTAATAACTTGTGCTGGGGATATATCTCAGTTGGTAGAGTACCTGCCTCACAAGCACAAGGCCCTGGGTTCAGTCCCCAACACTGCAAAAAAAAAAAAAAAAGAAAAGAAAAGAAAAAAAAAAAGAAAAAGAAAAAGAAAAAAGAAATGTAATAACTTGGGTGTTGATTTCTAAGTTATTTGGCAGACTGTATTTTCTGAAAACATTACAAAAATCAGTATGGAGGGCTATAATAATGCAGCCACATCAATGCTTATAGCAACTCAATTCACAATAGCTAGATTGTGGAACCAACCTAGATGCCCTTCAGTAGATAAATGGATAAAGAAACTGTGGTATATATACACAATGAAATATTATTCAGCCATAATGAATAAAATTATGGCGTTTTCAGGTAAATGGATGGAGGTAGAGAATATCATGCTAAGTGAGATAAGTCAATCCCAAAAAACCAAAGGCTGAAAGTTTTCCCTGATAAGTGGATGATGATACATAAAGTGGGAGGGAGTAAGGGAAGAATAGAGGAAGGATGGAGTGTGTAGAGGGAAATGAGGGGTGGGGAGGGGGCCAGAGAAGGAAAGATAATGGATTGAGACAAACATTATTACCCTATGTACATGTATGATTACAAAAATGGTGTGTGCAACTAGAGAAATGAAAAATTGTACCCCATTTGTATACAATGAATCAATAAGTAATAAAAAATAGAATTGTACATTAAAAAATCAGTATGGAGGAAATTAATTCAGAAGTGCAGATCTTAAAACATACGTTGTTTTCCACTTTAGAATGATTAGTTTCCTTTAACTGAGGTTTAGTAACAATGTAATCAACTTGATTTGCCCATTGACTTGCAAATAGTAGTTGTCTAGCTCATAAAAGACATAAAGATCATGAGTATCAGAACATTTCTTTGCAATGTAATTTTAATATTTAAAATATACAATGATTAACGATGTAATTAAATGTTTACACAGTTGATTTTTGAACCCTCCAAAGTTCCATAAAAAGAAATCACACGCTGGGAATGGTGGCACATGCCTGTAATCACAGTGGCTTGGGAGGCTGAGGTAGGAGGATTGCCAGTTCAAAATCAGCCTCAGCAAAAGGGAGGTATTAAGGAACTCAGTGAGATCCTGTCTCTAAATAATATACAAAATAGGGCTTGGGATGTGGCTCAGTGGTTGAGTGCCCCTAACTTTAATCCCTGGTTCTCCCCCACCTCCTAAAAAAAAGAAATCACACAATTTTTATAATATACTTTGTAATTTATTACAAAGTGCATTTAAATCATTTGCTTGCAATATTGTCTCTGGGTGTTATCAATGTTAATAGTATACTTATTAATGGTAATAGAAATTTGTGTCATAAGGTTACCTAAGAGCACACTAATATTTTGATAGAGCAAATAAATTTAATAATTGCTTTAATATATACAGAGATTTTTTAATGAATGCATTTTTGTTTGTTTTGGTACTGGGGATTGATCCCAGGGTCTCCCAGGTGAACACTCTACCACTGAACTACAGGTAGTCCTTTTCATTTTATTTTGAGTCAGGGTATCACTGGCCTTGAACTTGTGACCTTCCTCACTCAGCCTTCAGAGGAGCCAGGTTTACAGGCCTGTGCCAATTCCCCTAGTTAAAGGACACTTCTGTTTTATCCCACTGTATAGTAACTAGAAAAGTGCTTTCTTGTTTATAAGGCTATCAGTTTATTTGTTGCTCATATGTTTTCTCAATATTAAATTGTTTCCTAAATATTTACTTAAAGTAGTGACATATACATTTATTTAGTTTAAAATAGGAACAGATACTTTTATCTTCTGCAGGAAACATGTCAATAAGTGTATAAAATATCCATCTTTGGGGTTAACAAAATTATAATGAAATTAAAGATAAATCAAAATAACAGAGGGACCTAAAAAATTGGTGACCCTTCCCATCCAACATGTACAATCTCCAGCTTGCATATCCTTATTCTGCACTGGGTTGATCTCTCATTGAATCCTATGTGTCCTAACTAAGTGTATTGACCTTCTATATTATATAAAAGAATAGCTTCAGGAGAGCTTTTCAAAACAATTATAAATTGTTTATAAAATAATTCCTGATATCTTATTTCTTTACTTTCTCTTAAAAAAGTGTCACATGTCCATGGTTGAAACCATTTCTTGGAAGATATTTTAAGATTTTTTTCCCCTCATTTTTTAATCATTACTATCTTATTTTTATTTTGCTCTGATTACTAGAAAAAATGAGGGAAGACCTAATTCTTGTAGACATAATGCAAGGACAGAAAAAAGACTTCTAGGACCTACGTGTACTTAGGAGTATAACCTGGGAAAATTATAGAAGTCTTTCTTTGTTTCTATCCTAAGCTTTTTTAAAAGATTGTTTATGGAGTTTCTTTGTTTTAGTTATTCAGTGTGGACTCAGGTAGACCTGAGTCATTTTTCGGTTCCACAAATTCCTAGCTAAGTGAATATTAGTCAAATTACTCAGCTATTCTAATTCTTTGGCTTCATTTGTTTCTGCATTTTTTAAAAGAAAATAATAATATGGCTAATTTCAAGTTATTCTGGTTTTACATGCATGCATGTGGTTTTACATGCATGCACACATTTCAGCTCCAGATCCAGTGTTCAGTTGGGTGCTGAATAAATTATTTCCCTTGTTTTCTTCTTTTTAAGGGCATTGGTAGCCTGTAAGGCATGGTTTCAACAGTGAGAAAAGGAGCAATGTTCATCTTTTCTGTGGCTGCTGAACAGTTTCAGCTCTGCATGTCATATGAATAGAAATATGCAATATATCTTGAGTTTCTTTTTTTAATTTTAGGAATTTTTAAGCAAAAACAGGCATAGACACTCAAGGACTACAGTTTTGAATTGTTCTTTGTGGGATATGGAGAACTATTCAAGAACTTTAAAACAACATTTTAAAGGAACAAATGATTCATATACCAAGATATGAGAGTATTGGTAATAATAGGCAATTTTAAAAGGAAGGAGCTCCTTGAAATGAGAAAACATATATAGTGATTAACTTCCAATTGTACTTGTTTTCTCCCCCAGCTTTACTCAGGTATAATAGACTAAGATATAATATATAAATAGGAATTTTGTGAGGACAAGTTATATAATTTGATGCTTTCATATTGTGCAATAATTGTAACAATCAGGTTAATGTATTCATCCATTGATATCATTTTGTGTGTGTGTGTGTGTTTGTGTGTGTGGTAAGAACACTTAAGATATAGTCTCTGCAAATTTTAAGTGTGCAATGCAATATTATTAACTGTAGTCACTATAGTACACGTTAGATCTCAGCACTTACGTATGTTACAACTGAAAGTTTGTACCTTTAAAAAAATGCCTCATCCCTTTCCAGACCCTGGCAAAACTCTCTGTATCTTTGAGTTCAACTTCTTTAGATTCTAAACATAAGTGAGATCATGCAGTGTTTATCTTTCTGTCTGGCTTATTTCACTTAGCATAATGTCCTCTAAGATCAGTATTTATAAATCAGAATATATTTCCTCCAGTACTAAAGAAAATCCTTCCTAAATAAAGGAAAATGTCATGCAGTTTAGAAAAAAAAATATTTTTCTGATCAAATATTCTTCAGAAATTGTTATTTTAAATATTTAAATTGAGATTCTTAAACAGATTTCCCTGAAAACAGCAGTTTTTCATAGAAAGCTTTCTTTTTACTGGTGGGATGTTATCATAAAAGAATAAAAAATACCTGATATTTTAGACTTATATTTATTGACCTGAAACAAATCTCTCTTTTTGATTATTTTGTCAAGGTAGAGTATTACAACCCCATCCCAGGGAAAAAAAATGAAGAATTTATTGATGTTAGAATCTCTGGAAGGTAAATTTGCCAGTTACTGGAAGCATTAATATATACAGAGACAGATTTTCCTTTAAGATTCCATTCTTCATTTGAAGATACCCCTCTTCCCCCTTGAATCATTATTCCCATCTCTGAGAAAATGTAGGATTGCTTGGCTTTAATGATACTGACTTAGAAAGTATGGGATAAACCATATTTCTTTGCTGCTAATCTAATATTATCATTTAATCTGAGGAAAGGGCAAGTACTGTACCCTGGGAGAAGTTTTCACTATGACACTTCAAGCTGCAGAGAGAGCAAGAAGCTGTTTATAGTGCTTCTCTGAAAATCTGTTTTCAAAGTTACAGATACCGAGATGAGGGATAAATTAACTCCACCTCACCTCAAGTTGACTGCTCTCTGCTTTTAATTTAGAAGAAATGGCTGAAACTTATTCATGCTAAGAAGAGGAGCAGAAGTCTATATTGTAAAAATATTTATATTTAGCTTACTTCACATGTCAGATATGAAATTCCTTCCAGTGCAAAAATGCGGTGGAAATCTTAGGTCAAAAAGAGACTCTAAAGGCTGAGACAGGAGAATCACAAGTACAAAACCAGGCTCAGCAACTTAGCAAGACCCTATCTCAAAATACAAAATTAAAAAAAGGTTGGGGAAATAGTTCAGTGGCTAAGCACCCCTGAGTTCAATCCCCAGTACCAAACAAAACATACAAACTCAAAACTCCAAGAGACTGTGTGGTATAATGAAAATGGCTTTACCATAGAAATCAATATAGTAAATTCAAATTGCATGTTTTATTACTGATTATTATGAAGCCAGGCACTTCACCTGGTTTTGTGTATTAGATCCTTCGTTTATAGTAACAATAACATAGGTACTTTGCATGATGTAAAATACGCAAAAGTGCCTAGGGTGGTGCCTGGCTAACAGAAGGACATACATCAGTGGCTTGGTTTATTAACTTCCTTCTTTTCCCAATAAAATGTAACAATTGAATTATGACAGTAAAAACTCAAAATATAGTGACATTTTAAATTAGATAATATTTGAAGGATGTTTCATATTTTTTCCAATTTATTTTTGAAGTATAAAGTAATAAAGTAGTTAAAGTTTTATCCCTCCCCAAAATAAGAGACAGGAAATAAAAGCAAATTTGTCCCTGTTCACAATTCCTAATGCACCTTGAAACAGTGAATGAGCCCAATGATGTATGTGTAAAATTTTAAAACTAAGTATTTTAATTAAACTAGCTTATTATTAGCATCTGATGGATCATGAAGCTTCAATAATTAAGTCTCTCTGAAGTATTCCTTTCTTAAAAGTTAGGTGATCCAGATTAGAGTGGAATTGTTACATATAGTGATGAGCAACTGATGTGAATGTACAAATTGATTTTTCTGCCAGAAGGAAAATTAACTCACATATTGTTGAGGTTGCAAAACTCATATTTCCCCAATTCTAGGAACATGTTGTAGATTGCTATCATAATAAGTAGCAGAATTACTTCTGTTAAGACAATTTATAATATAAAAGTATCTTATCTATGATCTATCTTTCTATCTATCATCTATCTACCCATTTGATGACATGCATGCATCCAGGGCTAGCTACATAACATAAAAGACTCAGTTCAAAACTAAGGGGAAAAAAGTGTCAAAAATATGAAAATAGAAGCCTTTTCCCTTAGAGATATTTTATAACTCATAAAACACAATAGGAGCTATACAGATACATGAGTTACAACATAAATTTATTATACTGTGAAAATAATATTTTCACATACTAATTTTGCATGATATAGTTATTTATGAACATGATAATTTGATAATCATCTTTTTCTGGTTTTCTCATCAGAAATGCATTTACTAGTTTCTCAAAATGTATATTTTAGCAGCTTCTTTTTCTTTTCTTTTTTTAAACACATATTAGTGGTACAAATTAATGGGATGCCATGTGATATTTTCCATACATACATACGGCATGCTCTGATCAAATCCATCCGCTCTTCCTCACTCCCCACTTACACCGACTCCAATCTTTATTAATCACTGTACTACTCTGAGTTCAACATTTTTTTTTTCCCAAATGAGAGAAATTGTGTAGCCATTGTCTTCCTGTCTGGTTTAATTCGTAACATGATGTCCTTCAGTTCAGTTCAGTTCATTTTGCTACAAGTAACACCATTTCATTCTCCATTGATTAACACACCATTGTGTATGTGTACCATATTTTCTTTAGAGCACCTGGGTTGATTCCATATCTTAGCAATTGCAAATAGTGTTGCAATAGTAAGAAATTGGCATGCAGGTTTCCCTTTGGTATGCTGATTCGATTTCCTTTGTATAACTACCCAGACTGGGATAGATGGATTACGAGATAGACCTATTTTTAGTTTTTGAAGGAGCTCCATACTGCTCTTCATATGACTGAACTAATTTATATTCGCACCAACAATGTATGAGTTTCTTTTTCTTCACATTCTCAGTAGCATTTATTTGTTTGTTTGTTTTCATAATAGCCATCCTCACTGGGCATTAATGACATCTCATTGTAGTTTTGATTTGCATTTCTCTGATGGCTAATGAGCCTTTTTTAAAAGACATTTTTGGTCATTTGTACATTTCTAGTCTATGTCTATTCAGATCATTGGCTCATTTTTAAATTATAGTATTTTATTTGTTAAATTTTTTACTCTTTTATATAATCTTGATATTAACCTTTTGACAAATGAATACTTGGCAAATATCCTCTCCAATTCTTTAGATTGTCACTTCACTATGTCAATTGTTTCCTTTTCTGTGCAGGAGATTTCTGGATTGATGTAATCTCATTTGGCTTTTTAATTTTTTTTTTTTCTCCTGTGCGTTTGAGACGCTATGTAGAGGATAATTCCCTACACCAATGTCTTAAACTGTTTCCCCTATGTTTTCTTCTACAGTACCAGAAATTTAGGTCTTACATTTAGGTTTTGATCCATTTGAGTGATTTATTTTTCAATCAATAAATTGAAAGTGACATAATATTTCGGTAAATTCAAGGTCACAAGTACATTTTACAAGGTCACAAGTACATTATTATTTTTGAGCAAGACCTTCCTGCTGGTTCACTGTTACTGGAGCTATTGAAAATATTTCTATGGTTCATTAACATAATAATTTCTGGTAGTGTCATTTCAAAATGTGAATTTTAGTACATCTCAAGCAAATGATTCTCACAAATACTTTTCTAAAAAGATTTAACTCTTTTTAACTCAGTCTCATATAAGCATGGATTTAATTTTAAATGTAAACTTATATCCTGGCATTTTAAGTTTTCCTCTGACATTTCTTACTACTTTTGGAGATTGTACAGGAAACTCCAACTGTCTTCATGATTTACATATAATTCAAAGTTCCTCCTTACACATTATATTGCTATATCTTAATTGCAAAGAAAATTAATTCTGAAATTGTATTTATAGTTAATAATTAATTCATCTGAAGTTTCATATGAAGACAGTATTCCTTTTTGTTTTACATTACAATCTTGGAATGTAATTTCTATGCTAAGCCTTTGGACATTGCTTTGAATTGTTGAACAGTATTCAAGATCAGAGATTCCAAATGTTTTGAAAAATTCTAATAAATCTTTAATATATATTATTGCATTATCCAACTGTAAGCTTTTATTTTATAGTAGTTTGTTGATACTTTCCTTCACAAACACTGGTCCTGCGCTTAGACAGGAAAGTTAATATTTGTGCAGAAGCTACAAGGATGGGCTTCAGGGAGGGATGGCCACGTGGGTGTTGAGTTCCAGCACTACAATGTGCACTGCTTTTTCTCTTTCCTGTGATGGCTACTGTTACTGCTTCTGCAGCTTATTTCATGTTTCTTAACACCAGTATGGGCTGAGGTCTTGGTCTGGGTTACTTAGGGTCTCAATTCCTCAGACTGCACCAGAAATGCACTCGTGTGTGATAGACAACCATGCTCATTGCTCAGAACCTTTCCTGACCTCTGCTGAATCTTCACTTTTCACATGCAGGCTCTATTGTCTTATTGGACTTCACTTGAAAAACAAGTTCAGAGATAAAATTATTAAGAATTTCAAGACAGCATCAACAGAGCATTAAATCAACAATGGTACTCTTTTGATACTGGGGCTTTCTGTGCCCACACAAACCACATACCTGGGAAACAGACCCAGCATACATCATGATGTATTGAGAAGATTAAAGAAAAACAAAAGATAATAGATGGTTCACATGGCCAATGTGATTTTTTTCACAACTTCTCACTGAAATAACTATGAATACACCCAGAAATAAAACTTCAAAATATCAGTGGAAATTAAGAGTATTAGGATATTATATAACAATTTTTTTTATGTAAAGGGAGAGTGGTGAGCACTTTTCTTAAAGTTGCTGGAGGTGATGCTTAATAGAAATAAAATTATAGCTGCTGCTTTCTCTAGCTTAGATATGTGGTCTATGTCAAAGAGGAAGTGAGTGGAAAGTCTTTGTTGAATTGGCCTTTGTGAACTCTTCAAGGTTGTGTTCTTAAATGGTAAATCCTCCAAACTGAGTAGGAGTTGAATACATAATGGCAATGAAAAGAAAGATGAACACAATGATACTTAAGATATGCCATCATTTATTGAGCTCTTATTATGTGCCAAGCATGAATTTAAATAGGGTAAATATTTTAACTCAGTGCTTCTCAAATTTTTGAAGTTAGGATCCCTTTATATTCCTAAAAAGCCATTGAGTGTACAGATAAACAGGGAAGGAAGCCAAAATAAACCATATAATATTATATTAGAGCTGGAAATATGACATAAATTCACATTTAGCTTAATGTGGATACGAATGGGAAAATAATAAGGAAAGATACATGTGTACATGTATTGGTTGGTCTGCATTCACACCTTACCTAGCTCTGTTGGCTGAGAGGACCTAAAACAATGATAGTCCAGTAGTTATTAACACATCAAGCCCCAAGATTTGGTTTTAAAATACCATTCTCTAACAAAAGAAGCCAGGGTTTCTTGATAAATAGGTTACCCTAAGGCTGGGGCAAGTAATGTGAGCCTGCAGCATCTTAAAATGTCAAAAAGTAAAGAAGCAAAAACATAAAGGGCACATAGAAGACAATATGAAGGAACTCCCAAATGACCAAGCCATAACAAATTGAGCACCAGAATAAATATTATGGGAATATAAGACAAACCACAAAATAAATATCTGTAAATGGATGAAGACACATATAAATGATTGAATAAATAAACAAGGGAGAAGGAACAAATCTTTATTACAGAATTCTGATTGCTTTATGCATATACTGCTCACTCCAGGGAGTGAAGCTTAGTTTGTTCCCCTGCTCCTTGAGTATAAGCTGCTGTCAGTGACTTGCTTCAGAAGGATAGATTGAGGGAAGGAAGGGGAAGAAACTTTACAGGGAGTGATCCTGGTAAATAAACACGGCCTTGACCACAAGTGAAAAGTCATGCTGATAGTTTACCTTTGATGCAATGTGATGAGAACAGCACATTATCTCTGTGGTCTCCTTCCCAAAACTTGTAGTCCAAACTAATCATAAAACATATCAAATAAATTCAAATTGAGGATTACTCTAGAAAATATCTTCTCCACCTACCAAGGTCTTGATAAAATAAGAAACTCTGAACAACTATTATAAAGTAGTGTATACTAGGAGACTTGCTGATTAGATGGAATATAGTGCTGTGGATTGGGCTGTGAAATAGAAAGAGAATACTAAGGCAGAAACTAGTGATATCCAAATAAAATCTAGGGTTTAATTAATAGTGATGTATCCATGTTGGTTTCTTAGTTTGTCAAATAGTCCATGGGTAATATACTATATTATCAATAGTGAATCTGAGCAAGGAATATTTGGAAACTACTATCTTTATAATTTGTGTAAATAAAAATTATCCCCAAAGAGAAGGATATTAAAAATCATTGAGTGCATTAAAGAAACTTTATGTGAATTATATCTATTGAAATTTTCCATATCAAATATTTAAATGAAAAATGCATTTATTCATTCACACATAATAGTTAAAACTTACTTTATTTTTTCATAAATGACATATTTTATTAATATTATTTTTATTTTATAAAACAAGAAAGCAATAAAAAAGCAGCTTTTGTATACATAAAACTGCAAATCTTTAAAAATTTTTTTTTATTTTTACAGATAAATGGGGTACAACTTTTCATTTCTACGGTTGTGCATGATGTAGATTTATACCATTCATGTAATCATACATGTACGTAGGGTAATGATGTCTGTCTCATTCCACCATTTTTCATTACCCCCCCTCATTTCCCTCTATGTAATCTAAAGTTCTTCCATTCTTCTCTCACTCTCCACGTCCCCAACCTGATTATATATCATCATCCACTTATCAGGGAAAACATTTGACCTTTGGTTTTCTGGGATTGGCTTATTTCACTTAGCATGATATTCTCCAATTCCGTCCATTTATCTGCAAATCTTTTTACTGTTAGGTTAATATAAGGCAGCCAGATTTTCATATCAGGTTCTCCATTCAATTTTTCTATAATTATATGTTACACATAGTCTCCAGAAAATTTCATTCTACATTTGTCAGGGTAAACTATAAATAACATCATAATAGTTTTTTTAAAAAATTGTTTTGAACTGTGGATTCCTTAAAACAGTCTCAAAAGTGGCAGAGTCCTCTAGATCTCATTTGAAAATCATTGCATTAATTCCTTGGATGCCCATTTTTTTCCAGATGAAGAAATTTTCTCTCCTTTGTTCTTCCCTTCCTTCTTTCTTCTTTTATGCCACCCTTCTTCCTTCTTTCCCTTCCTTTTGTCTTCTTTTGATTTTCCCCTTTCTCTCTCTCTTTCCTTCCTTCCTTCCTTCCTTCCTTCCTCCCTTCCTTCCTTCCTGATAACAGTATTCCTTTTTGTTCACTAATATTATTTCATGAACTGTATCAGATCTAGCCTAATTTAATCTCATTCTAGTATAAATAATCAGAAACACACATACACAGATATACAAACCAAAATCCAATATAAAGAATGGTACTATTATTAAGAAGATCCATAAAAGCCGTATGTTTTAAACACTGATTGTATTTTTAAAATATGCTTCTGGGGCTTAATATGATAGAAAAAATGACCTGACTATAATTGTACAGTAAAAGATAGAATAAGATAAGATGAAATGTTGCTAGTCAGGGATAACCACCAATGTGATTAAAGATACACTGGGTTCAGTAATGAAAAGGCCTGGTTTTCTCCATATCAGCCTAACATCCCAGTAAGAAAAAAAAGTTGTTCTTTTGTTATGATGTTTTTGTCATTTCATTATTGTTGACTAGTACCACCATAAAAATCACTCTTCTTAAAAAGTTAGAGTAATACAGAATGTCAAAAAATGTATTAAAGGGATTCCATAAACATAAATACAGAACATAGGAAAATTAAAAATTATGAGAAATATTACTTATTATACTGGAAAGGAATAAAAAGTCAGATTGAATTATTACCTTGATAAAGATTTATTTAAAAGCCTATTACATTAGTGAAGGGAGAAAATTAAACTAGAAAATATTACACATATCCTAGTAAGTTTTTTCAATTCAATTGGTAGAGAAACACTCAAGTATCTAAACTATTAAAAGTTACTTATGAAGCTACTTAAAAACAAAAGGATTCTCTTAGACATCACACATTAAAGATGAATCTCAGATTAAAATCACTTTTACATTGGTTCAAGGAAGAACTGTGAGCATAAAATTGTATACCTAACTAAATTGTCATTAATAATCATACAAAGTTTACAAAGTTGAAAATATAGTAAGACACAAAATACATAATCTCTATGTTACTTTCTGTCAGTAAAATATTATAAAATACAACCTGATCTACAAGTGATCAAAAAAATTAAGGATTCAAAATATCAGGTGCTCTGTAGAATAACAATTATTGGATAGTGCTAACAATAGCTAACTATCTAGATATAAACCCAAATAATGGGTTATAAAATATTTAAATATTTTAGTGAATGATTTAATGAGTGATTATTTAAATGTTGCTACTTCTCTTAAATTATGCTAATAGCATCATTGTAATAATTTAGTTTTATTTTCTAAGGACAAATTAAGACAGCAAGCAAATTCAAGAAGAGCAAATAGTATTAATTTTTCCTATTCTATATGGAAGGTGAGAAAAGCTTACATTTACACTTGGAAATATAAAAGAAGAGAAGCCAAGTAAATTAGGTCTCATGACAAAAATTTGGAATAAAAACAAAGTTAAAGAAACAAGAGTAAAAGAATTAAAAGTAATACTTGGGAAATCTTTTTGATGTTCTTAGTAATTAATTATTAACCAATATCTTTCAATCTTACGATGAATAAAATACTTCTAGGCTTTGTTTTGGAAAGGAAAAGAAAATATCCCCATTGTCTTGGAGCATTTATTCTAGGAAGAGAGTTAAAGGTTAAATAGAAATAAGTTCTTTGATTTTGTTAAAAAAATATACTCATATTGGGATCAAAGGCAAAACTATGGATACAATGATTATAAGAAATCTCATTATATAGATCCAAAGTACTCTTGCTAACTTTCCTCTAACTCTTTATTTCACTGGAATCTTGGGTCTGTGATTTAAATATGACATATGTGTATCAGGTTGAATTGTGTTCCCTGATCTTCTCAAATTCATAATAGCTGCCTGAAACTTGTGAATATGGACTAATTAGAAAGTAGATTGTTTCAAGATGAAATCCAGTTAAAATGAGGTCATACCAGAGTAGAGTGAGTTTTAAATACAATATAACAGGTATCCTTATAAGAAAAGGGAAATTTAGACATGGGCACACAGTCAGGCAGGCACACACACACACACACACACACACACACATACACACGGAGGTGTGTGAACATGGAGGGATATGTTGGAGGAGCTACACAGGTCAAGGTGCACTAAGCATTACCAGATGCTAAGGGAGCCAAGGAACAGATCGCTTCCTAAAACCTTGGAGGAGAGCGCTGTCCGCCAACACCATGATTTTTGATTTCTGGTCTCCAGAAAGAACTGTGAAAGAATAAATTTCTGTTCTTTTTAATCATCCAGGTTGTGATAATTTGCAGCAGCAGCCCTGGGAAACAGATACACTGACATGATTCTAACTGAGACAATAGTGAAGGGTTAAATCAATACATAAAAACTCAGTGAAATGCTAATTCTTTCCACGAGGATAACTCTAATCTTCTGTAGAATTATTAAATATTTTATAAATACTTTTTGTGATATAATTTCTTTACTAATTTCCTAAACTTCTGTTTAATCTATTCTGTAAAAATAATAATTCTTACTAGCAAATCACAAGAAAAATTTAACTTTGCACCCCGAATCATTTTTGAAATGTCTAAGATCAGTCTCCCCAATTCTTTTCCCTTATTGACCTACTAAGGTACATCCCAATTCCCTAAGAATTTGCAATTTCAAAATGCTGTAGTGAATATCACAGTAATTTCACCCAGAGCACCTATCTCAGGAAAAACAGGGAATAGGCATTCTTTTTCAACAAGGACAGATCAGGAAAAAATGTTAAACAGATATATTGATTTTTTCACATAGGCAAGTTTACACAGTTGCTGGCTGGACAAAACTATAATTCATGCTCCAAGCATCCTGTTTTAGCAGTCAAGTTGGCATAGCATCAAACTTAAAATTCCATCTAGAAGGAGAACAATATCTGTTCTGTCTTCTGATGGTCATCAACTATGCAGGATAAAATAGAAGTCTCTGTGAGTCTCCGCAAACTGCTTCACAATCTATCAGAATTGTTAGCACAGAGTTGTGTTCAGAAGAAAACAATATTGGTACTTTTCAGCAAGACAAGACAGGGGACTATCAGGAAAATAAACCCAAGAGTCCAGGATGCCACAGGCCTCACATGGAGGCCTGAAGAGATAACTAAAAAGGAAGAGAAGTTAAAAGAAGGTAAATCCAGGAACACATTAATATATTCAAGGCTTTGTCTACAGACTGTTTCAGTTGGACTAAAAGAAGTGCCCTTTTCATGTGAAAAAAAAAATGCATGGAAAAACCTCCTAGTCCAGAGATTATTTTTGTCTCTAAGTGATTATCTAATATTGTGTTTTTTCAAATAAATTCCTGCCATTATCATTATAACATAATGTTCTATGATATAAAAGGGGGTTACACTTAGATATTTGGAGATGCATGTGATATCCTTAACATTTTGAAATCAACACCATACATCTAATCATTTTCAAGACTCTGAGAATGCTTCTCTTTTTCATTTTTCTCAGTGTTTCTCAGTCTTGGAGCAACTGAAACCTTCTCTGCTGTCTACTCTGGGCATTTTTCCCCCCTCAGGTAACCATTATCAGGATAACTGTGGAACCTACTTTCAGTGATACTGATTAGAGAGGATGAGAAATTTTAGCTATCAAACTCTTCCATAACCCACTCTTTCCAAATATTTTAAAAATATCTAAAAACACAAGCCTTGCAGTTAATTACTTATAGGTAAAATCTAGACACTGTGACTGAACTTAACTGTAGAATACAGGTGGGCAGAATCAAGGAGTTAAATTGAAATTTATAAATTTCTCTGTATCCAAAATTTATCCAAATACATTTAAGGGGAAAATGATCCTAAAAATTCTCATCCTAACATCCCTGAAAATACTTTTTTCTAAATCCCCTGACTATATAACATATGTTAAAAAAGATGCCTTTGTCTCAAAAATGCCAAAGAATATATATGAAAATGAACGATAAACATAAAGTTGCTGCAAATGCTACAACTAATAGTGAGAAGATTTCTTCCCCCAAATATGTGGCTCGAATGATAAAATCACTGTATTGACCAAAAAAGAAGGGGAAAAAATGAAACCAACAATTGTAGTGCATAACAACAGTAAGGAATGAGGGGAGGAAAGTGTAGGGTAATTGCAGAGAGTTTCCTAGCTTGTGATTGCAAGGTTTCTAATAGAAGGTGCTCCAAGTCATGATGCTTAAAAAACATCCAGAATAACTTAAAAACTAGGGGAAGAAAGGTACAGATGACAAAAATTTGAGGAGCCATATCAAGCTAAATACTTTCTATAATTTGTCCTGTGATATTGATACTGGTTTTCCCAGATCTTGCTGTAAATGACATGGGTTTCGTTCTCTCCTTAGTGGGCACAATCTTTGTGCTTTGTCTATACCTTACACAAAATGTTAAGAATTTCAACATGCATACTGCCCAGAACATAAAAGTCTAACACAGCCAGGAGAAATGTGGAGTTATCTCAGAATCACGAGATTTCAGAGCTAGAGAGACTCAGCAGATGCCTACTCTGCTGCTTGAGAATGTGGTAGGAAAAAAAGAGTACAAATCATATCATGACAGGGGTGAGGATAGGGTTGGAGATGTGACAATCCAACTGGTGCAGACATCCATGTGAAAACTACAGTTTGTAATTTCATCCTCAGATCAGATGCGTATTTCATCTACAGACCATAGATTGGGAGGCAGGACTACTGTGTTGGCAAATGCTTGTGGATTCTTCAGGGCCTGTAGGCTCTGCCTTATCAAATGTAAAAAAGAAAGATATAAAAAGAATTGGAGAAAAGGTTGCTACTTGGATTCTCCAAATAGTGCATGTCTTCCTCACTTGTTTCTATTGATTTAAATGTAATATTAAACTGCAAAAATTCTTAATGAGAGATTTTAGAATGAAGGGGAAAAAACAAAACTCCCATTGGGAAACATCTAATACTAAATGCAAAATCAATTTTTAAATACTCCTTAATATGCCAGTTTTCTTTTTATATTTCATAAAGGTCAAGAAAACAAGCAAGATGGTTACATGTGAAAAAGGTGAATTTCTTAGAATCCAATTTTTCCAGTTTTGTTCTATCAGTTCTGCAAAATATTTTAAGATGAAAATTAGGAAGAACAACTAATTTGCTTCTTGGAAAAGAATTAAGCCCAAATACTTTCATTCTTTGGAGAAAATATCTACTGTAGCAGGATGCATCTATCTTTAATGAACCTACTGAACACTTTCTGTTCACTGTGGCATGTATATATAGAAATGAAATCTGGCAGGTCCTTTTAGGTTCTGGTTGACCTGAATTAGGGTTTCATTCTTGCCAAACCATACATTCAATGGACCTTATAAATACTTAAATATTTTTTGGAAATCAGTCCTCAGATCCCTGCTGTCACATTTCAAATCCCTATAGTCATCATGTGTCCACACAGAAATAATTAACTTTTAAATAACTTTTAAATAATAAATTTCATTTTTTTGTTGTTTTTGGTCTATCTTTGCTTACTTTGGGGCTTTAATTTGGATAGCTTCAACTCCATCAAAGTGTCAGTACTACATCAAGGTGATTTCTTCCTGCTTTTCAAAAAATCTAATTTTCACATCATTGTCCCTGTTCTTTCTTGAGATTTTCCTTCCTGGATTACACCTTCCCATCTGTCTCTACTCTTGCTAAACTAAATATAAGCATTGTTCCCAGCTCTGCAATGGTTTGATTCTGTTTATCTTTTAAGTTTTAAGGCAAATTGATGCTTGGCAACTAAAAGTCATGCTTGCGATGGGTGAGGAAAAGTTTGGTTAATAAACCCATTTCCCACAGTCAGTACACCCTAAACACTTTCTTAAAAAGTATATTGATTTTAAGATGTGCATGGGGGTGCATGCCTGCAATCCCAGTGACTCAGGAGACTAAGGCAAGAGGGTGGTGAATTTGTGACCAGCCTCAACAATGATCCTCAACAACTTAGTGAGACCTGTTTCAAAATAAAACATTTTTTAAAAATCTGGGAATGTATCTCAATGTTAAAGAGTCCTTGTGTTCAAACCCCAGTCCTCCACCCAAATATATTGATTTTATATGGTATCAACAAGCAAGAAAGTACTTGTCTATCCATGCAGCCCAGGCTGCAGGAGTGAACTGTCAAATGTTCTTGGCTACCCTCTCTTTAAGCTATCAAACACACCACAGAAAAGTATATTGCTTTCATGTCTATAGACCATATGTCCTAGTATCATGCCTGTCATTGATATACTTTCACTTAGTAGTCACTAGTTGAGAGTACTCTAGTTGCATTCCCTCTTAGATATGTCAATGAAAAAATATTAGAACACAAAGAAAATGTTTTCATTTTCCATTTGCAAAAATTGCTTCTCTCTAGTTTTAATCTTTTTCCGTGGAGAAGAATGACATGTGAATCAGCTTCCAGTGAATTTAGAAGGAATTTTACCTTGAACATTTTACATTTGTATTGTAGAGTATAAGAATACTGGACTGAAAATCAGGGACATGCATTCCATCCTTCATTATCAAGAGCTAACTCTAGAACTTAAAGACCATTACCAATTGTTACTTCCAAAAATGGAAGGAACAAGTTAGAGTACACTATCTCAAATCCACATTTGTTGCCTATGAATCTATTTTTCATTTTCTCTCTCCCAAAGGGTAGGTAGATTTTCAACATCCTATATTTAATTTATGTGGCCAGTTTTTAAATGAAATGTTTACTCATTGTGTCTCAGTGTATGAATTCAGATTGTTAGAGCACCCTACTAAAATGGCAACCTAATTACAAGCATCTCAAAAATGTTTTGGAATAAATCCAGCCAATAAATAAACAGTGATGTAAACATTATAACCACATGGAAAACTTGGAACATTTATCTACCTATACCAAAAAATATAGCTTTGGACATTTTGGGATAAAACTGCAATCTTTTGGTTTTGCATCCCAAACACAGTTCACATCTTCTGTCTGATGCTTGTTTCCAAAATGATAGAAGTAATTCCACAAAATTTATAAACTTGAAATGGTCTTATCTCATGTAAAATTCCATGGTTTTTATCGTTAACAGCATGAAGAGTCGCCTCTAATTGATTTATGTTCCGTATTTGTAGCACAAGACACAAAAACCATGGTTCAGATGAGACATTTTAGATTAGTGGCTCCAAAATGCTAAGTGACATTACATATGAAAGAAAGGGTTCCAAAGCCTCACTTCAAAATGAAAGCAAAATTTCACTGTAATACGCAACAAGACTTCACCAGCTGGCTGCAGTACATGTGCTCGGCATACTGGTTGCTAAGTTTATGAGATATTGTACAGTCCTGGAAACTAAAGATTGAGGAGCCAGTTCCCACATGCGACAGCAACAAGAACTGGCATCAATCAAGCTATGGATATATGAGGATTGAACCTGATACTATTAAAGAAGCATTGTCAAGTAATTTCTGTGCTTATGCTTTTATTCATTTCTATTCTCCATTGGTTGCAGTGACACTTTGAAGATTTATAAAGGAAAATGTTTATCTTTGGATTATTTCCCTTTTCTAAATAGTTGATATTTTAGTGAGCTTTTTTTGCCAATGTGACTAAACAATCTGACCAGAACAATTATAGGGGAGGAAAAGTTTTTTTGTGGGCTCACAGTTTCAGAGGTCTTAGTCCATAGAAGGCCAGCTCCATTCCTCTGGGCTTGAGGTGAGGCAGAACATCATGGCAGAAGACTGTGGTAGAGGGAAGAAGCCTATAGATTGATCAAGGAAGCAGAGATAGACTGAGTGTACTGGCCAGATACGAAATATGTTCCCCTTAGCCATACTCCCAATGCATGACTTCCTCCAGTCACACCCCACCTGCCTCCAACCACCACTCAGTAAATCCCATCAGGGATTTGTTCACTGATTAGTTTAAGGCTTCACCCAATCATTTCTCCTGCAAACCTTCTTGCATTGTCACACACATGAGCTTTTGGAGGATGCCACATCTAAACCATTCATGGTTGAATTTTGTATTTACCTCTGCCCACTCTTAACCTATCTTCACTTTAATCCTTAGAAAATAAAAGCCCAAAGATTTTGAATTGATTTAGTTGCAAGGGCTGTTTTCTATGTCATTAGCATATTAGGTTAAACAATATTAACTTATGCTTTTCAGGTAAAAATATAGTTTTTGATTTCATAGGTGCAACCTTATATTAAAACCTCTCTAAAATGCTGCATGTCTAATAATTGCATGTGAGATGTACAATAATTTCTATAATGTGGCAGTTGGAGAGGTTTTATATTATCAATAATATGTACTTACAAAGAGATGCTTTATTTTTGAGTTGGTAAGTAATCATAAACATGAATATTGTCCAATACATAGTAGATATCCATGTTCTAAAGCACCTAAAATAGCCACTGGACTATCACAAACTGTATACCAATGTTGACTAATAAAGACTGGAAATGTGTCTGTGACCAGTTTGGCCACTCTAGAGCTATGATTTGGGACAAAACTCTTATCTTCTCTGAATCGTATTTGTTCATTGACTTTTTCCCTAAAAATAAAAATCTTTCTACCCATAACCAATTTACAAATCTAGTGAAATAGCACCTTAAATACTTTCAGGAGGCACAGTTATAAGAATAATGGTGAAAAAGCTGAAAGTATTAAATCAATCTCAACATTTTCAGGCTGGATACTTTGGGGTCTGTTTGTGCCACTAGGCAGGAAAAATGGGTTAGTTTGGCATGTGGGATGAGGAGAAAAAATCATCCAAGAAATGAAATTGGATAAATTTAGATGTTTTGTGATTATAGCTACTGAACATGTTTTAGACTGGCAGAATATGCTCTCTGATATTGGAATACTGTCAAA
Source organism: Glaucomys volans (assembly GCA_020662805.1). Lineage (NCBI taxonomy): Eukaryota > Metazoa > Chordata > Mammalia > Rodentia > Sciuridae > Glaucomys > Glaucomys volans. The sequence goes on from JAJEJO010004829.1 coordinate 196,065, forward strand.
ATCCATTTAAATCATGCCAGAGAAATGTTAAATGGTGATGAGAGGGCTGGAATGTGAACTGATAACTGTAGTAAAGATCTACTTACATTGACAAATTTGATGAAGGATTCTGACCTAGCAGATCACTTAGGGAGTGGAAATCTTCATGTGACAGCTTTGTCCTGGAATTCACAAGGGTGACAAGGAGCTATTGCCACTTCCGTCTCCAACTCTTATAGGAACATTTGAGATTTTACAGTCAAATCCTCTTCAAGGGAAAAACCAACGAATTATAATCTGTGAGAAACATGGATATATTAGTGTAAATTTGTACCATTACTAACAGAACCATCAACTTATGTATCACTGTATGAATATCTTATCTTTAAAAAGATAATAATAATTAACTTTCCAGAAGTAAAAATGTTTTCTTCGCTTTTTGTAAACTTATTGAAGAGTGGCAGAGAGAAGATATACGGGGAAAAAGGAAGAAAGAGGAAGAAAGACCCAGAGATGAAGAAAGTTATAAATTCAGAGATGGTAATAATGGAGGAAAGTAGGTCATGCAATACATAATGACATTTTGGTGAAAGACAGACTAAATATACCATGAGGGTCCCATAAGACTATAATGGAACTGAAAAATTTCTATGGCTTAGTTACAATGCAGCCATTGTAGCATAACAGGATAGTGCATTACTTACATGGTATTAATCCACTGCATTGCCAGTCTATATGAAAATATGGCACATCATTTATGAGCAGTACCTAAGAACTGATAACAGACAACTATGTTATTGGTTCATGTATTTACTATACTATGCTTTTAAAAGTTATTTTAGTATATACTCCTATTTACTAAAAAAGGTTTACTGTAAACAGTTCGTTATGTTATTCTAGCACTAGCCTCATATATCTCATGTGTACCACATCTCTTGTTTGCATCACAGGTTATTTCAAGTGATTGACCTATGTCATCTAGGCTTATATAAGTATACTCTTACAATGTTTGCAAAATAATAAAATTGTCCAATATTCCTTTTCTTGCAACATATCGCCATCATTACATGATGCATGATTGAAATGGGACAAAGAAAAGGACAGAAGGAACCCCCTACCCTGAACACTACCACCTAAAAATGAAAGTAAAATAGATGGAAGAAGGGAGTAATCAGTTAAGGTAAAAACAAAGAGGCAAGCTAGCATTCAGGCCAATTTTTTAAAATTACAATTACAATCATATGTACTTTCTAAAGGGAGCGACATCATTTATATCAGTAAATATCACCAATATATTCTTCTTTCATCAAAGAATGTTTGGACAACAACTGGAGTTAGGGCTTTTATAAATTGGAATAAGTGGCTCAGAGATTACTGGAGCCAACTACTTACATGGACATGGAAAGGCAAGGTCCAAAATGAACTATGTGATTGTGGTTGAAAATATTGAAATGTTCTGTACGAGTCAATAAAATGGGAAGACAGACCAATATGGTAGAAGACTGAGATTGAAATTGTGAAAAAAAAATCCAGGATTTTCTTTCTTTCTTACATTAAAGGGTTCTCAGGTTTTAGTTGGCTTGTATTGGGGGTTTAATACTGGGTCAAAGACAGGATTAATCAGAATTTCAGTAGACTTATTAAGGAAAGATATTTGTTTGAGTGTTATGAAATCAAGGAATGTCTGAGAACTATGTCAGAATGATTTAATCACTAACAATATTTATGGGTCAGTGATATTACATATGGCCAGTGAACAATCACAGTGGAATAAAGAGAACCTAGATGAAGCTAGAATTCACATAAAGTTAGTACATATTTGAGGACAGTTTACAAGACTTCAAACAGAGTATCTAGTTAGTCTTATTTAGAGTTCCAGAGGCAGAAAGACCCAGTTAATTTTGGGTTTCATTTTAAAGTTTTGTCCAGGATTATTTATATGCTAGAATAATTCCCAGATGCAGTTTAGATTAAGGCAAGTTTACATTAATCATGAACTGCCAAAGAGTTGATCCATGAAGCAGGAAAGTTGATTGCTCAAATTGACCATCTATGGTGGCACAGGGTGCAGGTCTCAGATTGAGAAAGAATCTTTAGAAGCCACTCAGAAGCTGGACCTAGGTATTTTCAAAACCTTAGATAGAACTGGGTGCAGTGGCATGTACCTCTAATTCCAATGACTTGGAAGGCCGAGGCAGGAGTCTCTTGAGTTTAGGGCCAAGCTGGGCAACTTAGCAAGACCTTGTCTCAAAATAAAAATGAAAAAAATGGGAGATATAACTCAGTGGTAGAGTGCCCCAGGGTAAAAAAAGAAAAAAACAAAAAACTTTATATCTGATTTTTGGTGTTGCATTTGGAAATTCAGATATGTATATTTAAACTTACTCTAGTTCCTTCATAAGTATGAGTCAATTTCTCAGAGTACAAAGATTACTTTGTGGAAGCGAAATAGCCATCAGGATACATGTTACGAATTATCCGTAGCTCCTGCCTTATTTCATTTGTGGTTGGGGCCTCTAGTGAAATAGCAGTTTGCTTAGGGCTGTGTCTGAAACAGGAGGAATAAAAGGACTGAGGAGTTTTAGTGGGGATATACCCATGCAATTTTACAGGAAGAGGTCTCACAAAAGAAAAAAAAAAACAGGAGAGGCTTAGAAATTATGTAATTATGAGAGTATTAGGAGTCACAGATATATTCAAAAGCCACAAATGTATTGATGGGTATAGCTAGCTTTTGAATTGATATTTTACCGGATGGAGATCATGTAAGATATGTTCAAAGTCTGGGATACCTATAAACCTGAAAGGAGATCAGAATTTTGAAAGTGTTCTGAAAAGAAGAATATGGAAAGACGTTCTTGATGAAGTTATACTGGAGTAAAAATAACTACTTGTGCTCCTTACAGAGAAATACAATTGAAGAAATAGCCTGCTGGAAGAAACTGGACAGTCTATCAAATTGTCCCTGTGAGTAAATGTAACTTGTTAGAATAAGAGAGTGAGTTAACATTATTAGGTTTTAGGAACTAAGAGAGAATAGCAGAGTAGATTTGGTTGGGATTTTGAAGTTTGAGTAGAGTTTGAAGAGTGGAATTGAAAGCATGATTCTGGTATCTTAAAGTTCCTCAACAATGTGAAATCCAGAAACTAGGATAAGCAGAGCTCATCAGTTTATTCCTGGTTCAGATCAAATGACTATAACAGGACAGATAGCTATGGACAATATAACAAGTAAATCAAGACAATTAGAAAAAACTGCAATGTATATGGGAATGTTCTGAGAGAATAAAGCAGTACCCCAGAAACTTCTGTCTTCAGGGGTGCCTGGACTTAGAGTACAGGAGTGAGATAATAGAGGATGGAAATGGAAGAGGTACTGCCCTGAACTAAATAGAGCTTTTCACAGGGCAAGATGCAGGCTCCAGTAGAACAGAAATGACTAGTGTGTATGACTACAGGTTTAGGAGTTTCAATAGCCTCTATCATATTAGAAAACCAACTACAAACATGAAGAGCCTAGGTCAACTGGGATAAAACCAGACAAAAATTCTGAGCCCATGAAAGAATAAGTTAAATTACCACTATTTATTCTCCCCCTTATCAGAGCTGACATCCGAGAGAGACAATGCAGAGGAAGCATGATGTCCTCCCAGGGATACTCTGCTGCTGTGTAGTGGTGCTCAAAACACAATAGGAGGCCTAACATTTAAGAGGAAGAGTGTGGGGCGGGGAGGAAGGCCACCTTCTTGGCCATATGAAACCTTTGAATTGTGTATTTGAGACAAGCATTATTGCATTCTCTAGTTGCTCAAATTCCACAGGAGAGTAATCGGGAGCTGAAAAGAGTTTGGATAGAACAGAAGCACATTGGAGGAGAAGACAAGAGGTGATCTAGCTATCTCAAATTATTCAGGCAGTAGGACAAAACTAAAAAGAATTTCTGCAAATAGAAAATGAGACATGAATCCAAAATTACTTTTAAAAGTGGAAATGGTATTGAGTAGTCAGTTGAAAACGGAAAGTAAAACCAAACAACACCTAATGATAGAGGTCAAAACCCTCATCGTTCAAGATGATGATCTAAATGACAGATCCTGTGAACCAGGTAGTCTATCTAGAGATGTTAAAAGAACCATCTGCTAGAACACAACAATAGGCAAGAAAATTAGTGGTTTTTAGGTGGGGAGGACAAAAGACAGTTATTCGTGCCAATGATAGTAATAATAAATGTAATTGGATTAGACTCTAATGAAAAGATGTTTGTCAGTCTACAAATGGACTCCTGCCATTCTGTGTTCATGAGGGATGGTGTCAATAACAGGAAAAATGTTTGTGCCACCATGTTCACATTAAAAAATTTAACTATATACCTGCTGCTAAGTATTATTAATAAACATCCCACAGATGAGTTAATAGCTAAGCAAAATTTCTCATTTCATGTACTACTCTTTCAAGAGTTTGAATTACATCATTGAGGGAGCTTCTGTATTCCTAACAGTAACTTGCGGATTATTTTAATACACAATAAAAATTTTAAATGTCTTATACATAACAGTAAAAAATAAGTAAAATAACCCCAGCATCTCCCCCACAAAATAGAACAATTAGCCCAAGGGAGGAAGCTAAGACCTAGGAAAGATGAACTGATTCAAAAGACAAACACCATGGGGGATGGGTAAGTAAATATTCCACCATAATAAGAATAAGGGTTGGTGAGGGTTTCTGTGCTACTGTGTGTACTGACAGTGTGCAACAGCCGGTGGAAGCATTAATCATTAACTTACACTGGATTAAAATAAACTAAAAGCTGAGAGGAAAAACCTCAGGAGGAACTAAAGATCAGGAGAAAGGCTGAAGCCTATAAAGCATTGCTATATTTTACAATATGGTTTTAGAATAAAAAATTGAGGACCAAGAAGTGTTAGAGTTACTATCTGCTAAACTTGTAGCAGAGATGGATAAGATTAATTAATTTCTAACTTGCTTCCTTTTGCAAAGGAAAACAATCTACTTAAAATGATAAAAAGTGTCATTATGAAAGTGGAGCAGGATAGGAGAGGAAGTAATTAGAATTTGCTTCCAGATCATTGAAGAGGCACCTGCCTGCCACTCCAAGCAGGCACATATACCTGTGCCAAACAGTATTATGTTACCTAAGTTACAGATCTGCCATGCTCCCTCACAAAGCTTTGGTGAGCCAGAAAGCCAAGGCAAGCCTTTACCAAGATCTCACCCTATCATTTTACTAAATCTAGATTTTATTGAAGCATTGCCACCTCCAAGAAAGTTCATCTTATTCATGTTTCTTGAATTCCGTGGCAGTTCATTATAGCACACGTATACCTACATTATTAAATATACTCATTTTGTAATTATTGCTTTACTAATATTGTACAGTTCATTCTTGATTCTTAAATTATCAGAATTTAAAACAATATACCCTTTTTAAAATATCCTTAGTCAACAGAATAGTGCAGGGCCCAGAATATACCTATATATATTTAATATACACACATATATAAAATATACACATAACACATGTACACACGTATACAGACATATACATACACAAACATTGCCATACATATGTAATATTATTCATATTTATATAAAATATGCACATACATATGTACACACACATATATAGA
>JAJEJO010004830.1:0-59758 GCA_020662805.1 Glaucomys volans
CAACCAGAGAAACAATAGCTGTACTCCATTTGTGTTCAATGAATCGATAAGTAAATTAAAAAAAAGTCATAATAAATCCTAGTAGTGATTTTTCAAATCCTCTTCTTTTTTACTTAGTGTTTTTATAATTTGATTGGAATTGACCTCATGCCCCTGTGTCAATCACCAAATGGCATGTACAAATGGCAGGTACGCTCTCTGGATGCCCACTGATTTCTAGTGACATGTCACAGGTGGAAGGAATTGAGGGTGAGCTGTCCAGCAAAACTTCACTTTTGGGAATCATCAGTTCTTTGCAATTTCTTGGGATGTGCTTTACCTGACATTCATTATTAGTCTCATCAAAGGAGACATGTATTTTGAAATACCAAGCTGAAATGTCAACATTTGTAGGGAAAACTCATGTGCCAGCTGTTTACCCAAATCTTCTGCAGAACCATAAAGATTTAAATCCAGATTAAGGTTTCCCCTTTATTTTAAACTTCTTTCTACAGATTAAACTAAGAAAATTAACAGTCATCAATTGCAATTTTCCATTTGCCATTAAATATTTAATATATTTATTGTGTGTGGAGTTTTTATATTTATTATATTGCAAATATAGGTACTTTATTTAGATTTTAACAAGACTCTGGATAGTAAAGATATTGGCTTGTCCTAAGAACAAGCATAAAGTATTCATTTAATATTTTTTCAAGGTGATTGAGCAATCTTTAAACTTTGGAGTGCATGGTCAGCCTGATGGGAACCACTCCATTTCAAAATCATGTCCTATAGACGAGTTGTTGATCCAACCGAAATGAAGAACTGCACCCTATCCAAGGTCTAAGTGACTCTCAAAATTGTCAGGACTTTGAAAATATTTTTCACAAGGAAATAAAAAAATTCAAAGAATATCAAAGAGCCTTGGTGATAGAGGGCACATACCTAACAACCCTATGACTCTTGGGTTAGAATTTGAAAATGCTAAAGTTTACGGAAATCTTAATCTCAATGGAACGCTGTGAAGTAGGAATCAAAGCCACTAGAAAGTGAAGATGAAGGCAGATCATTTGCACAGCCTCTTTCTAGGTTTGTGTATCAAAACCTTCTTATATATTTAACTTGTTCTTTGGACTGACACTCTCAGAGGGATTTTATATGAACTTTAATATACTGTAACTTTTCACTTAGCTAATTCACTACTTCACCTGACCTAGTTTTTTTTAAATTTTTGTTCTTATTAGTTGTACATGTCAGTAGAACACATTTATACACCGATATAGGATCACATCGGTCATGTAGTCATATATGTACATGAGGTAATAATGTCTGTTTCACTCTACTATCCTTCCTACCCCCATATCCCTTCTCCTCCATTCACTTCCCTCTACCTAATCTACAGTAACTCTGTTCTTCCCTAGCTCCACCCCTTATGGTGCATTAACATCCAAATGTCAGAGAAAACATTTGGCCTTTGGTTATTTGGGTGTGGTTTATTTCGAGTGACATGATAGTCTCCAACTCCATCCATTTGCCAACAAATGCCATAATTTCATTCCTCTTTAAAGCTAAGTAATATTCCATTGCATGTATGCATATGTATACACCACATTTTCTTTATCCATTCATCTGTTGAAGGGACATCTAGGTTGGTTCCATAGGTTAGCTCTTGTGAGTTGAGCTGCTATAAACAGTGATGTGGTTGCATCACTAGTATGTTGATTTTAAGTCCTTTGGGGATAAACCAAAGAGTGGGACAGCTGTGTCAAATGGTGGTTCCATTCCAAGTTTTCTGAGGACTCTCCATACTGCTTTCCATAACGGTTGCACCATTTTGTATTCTCACCAGCAGTGTATTGTTTTTTAACCTGCCGGAATTACATATTAAGTAATGTTAAAACACACAACCATGCCTATTTTATTTTTTATTTTACCTAATCAAAACTCAAACAAATGTCTCTTTATATCTTTTAAGTAGTATTTCTTTCTTCAGATATTCCACTATTTCACTTCACAAAAATTAAAAAGACATAATATTAAATGAAAAATTTCCAGGAAGAATGTTGGGTCATGGTGTTTAATAAAAGTGCCAGTTTCAGATTATATAAAATTAACCCATATTTCCTACATCTCATTGCCAAAGTACATAAAAAGTGTGAAGAACATAATCTAAACGAAACTTAGAAAACATATGTGAATATTTTTTTCTCCCTTCCTCAGAATTTGAAGAAAGAAGCATCATTGTTATATTTTCCTTCTCATCATGTGTAGCTATTCAACTGTCATTCCACCCCACAGTTTTTCTTCCAAACCTCTGGAGAAGAAATAAATTCAAGCTACAAGGTGAAACCACCTTAAAGAAAAAAGTGCCATCAAAAGGAAACCAGTTGGATTTTCAGAGCATGGCCTTGTACTATGGTTTTCTGGTGCCATGGTGAACAATAGCCAGAAATCTTCTAATATCAGTGTTTCAATATTAACCCAAACTTAGAGAATTTCCAATACAGGATGCAGTCCTACTGTTCTAATTATTCTAGTTCATAATAACTTAAGATTTGAAATGGATTATTTTTCTCCCTTTGACTCATTGAATATTTTAAAATAATTTAATGGAGGAGAGTCAATAAGTAAAACTTATTACTGCCTTCCTTTGAACAGTGTCTTATAAAGGATGAAAAAATACATGAAGAAATTGAGACAGGAGAGGAGAAAGAATCTCAAGACTTATTTTTTTAAGTGTCTACTTTGTGAAAATGTCTGAATTAATTAACATTGGTTTGAAATCTAATACAGAATCGATATTACTATATTCCCTGAACATGTCTAAAAATAGGATTCCTATCTCCAAAGCCCTTTGGCTTAAGTGATGTTGGGGGAAGAGAGCAGATCCTATGATGGAGGGGGAAAGGGGTGACGGTTACTTTGACACATCACTGTTAAGCCCCTGAGGGCTGAACAAACAGGTGGGACTTGGGTTGTGTCCTGAAGAATTAGTACAAATGTTGACTTTTGTTTTTTGTTTGTTTGTTTTTTTGTCAGTGAAAGGCAAAGCATATTCTATCCACATAAATAATTAGTTCTATAACTCTCTGGAATTAACATTTTCAGTAAATGCACTCTATACCTTTGCCAGTTCAAATCATGTAACATATTAAATCATCACAACTTTCCATGTAACATATTGTCATGTATGGTTTACATGCAGAATACAGAGGGAAATTTGGATAAAGACTAAAGATGAAATCTCCCTCTGAGTTGCTTTTCAGCTATCTTAGTTAAGGTCATTGCAATTCTTGGGGAAACTATTTTGTGCTTTGCTGTTCCATGTTGTTTCACAGCTGACTCTTGGTTTACAGGAAAAGGAGCTCTGGAGCTGGACATGGCCCTCTCAGTGCTGCTCATCATAGGGGCTGACCTGACACAGGGACCTAATATTGCCGTTGACTTTGCTGCTTAAGGAAATAGGATAAGAATTCTAACTCCTGGAAATGTGAACTTTGGTGTACAGTTCTTGGCTCTTGTCAAGCCATCAATCACCATGGTGAGCACTGGTAACATCACCATCTCCTTCTTCTTCATCTTCATGATCACCCATCTCTATTCCCAGGATAACCCATTCAGGAGGAAAGTGTTATGTTAATATGAAGAACAGAGTCAGAAAAAAAATACAGTATTCCAAAGCACAGCAAAGACAACTTAATCTTTCAGTTATGAAAGAATAAGGAAGTACATTTTTAACAACTTTTTTCAAATAAAAAAATTGACACAAAAATGTCACTCAAAATATGGTTCTTTTCTTTGGGGCTTATCTTTAAATACATATAAAAGTTGCAAAACATTTTCCATTTCATAAGTAAATAGCTCACTTTGAGATTGCTACCTTATCATTTCTGTTCTTTACATCACTAACTTGAACTAAGCCCATGAACCGTTTCTGTGGGTGTATTTCATGCACATCACTTCTAGGATCTGAAGTCAGCAGTGGATGTGGAACACGTTTTGCTTATTGAGTAAGTGACTATCACAGCTTCTTTTTGACATCACTGAGATTGAATATTAAATGCAGGCTACAGGACAATGTCTTTCCTAAAGGATTTTGGAGGGAGTTTTGATTGGGAAAAAAGAACATTAAACTTGATGCCAGAGGATATATTTAAAATCCCCAAATCTGTCCCTTAGAAAGTGTAGGATCTAAAATCACTTATCTTCTTTAGAATTCTTTTTCCTGGATTGAAATTGAATGACAATACCAACCATTTTTTTTGGTTGCAAGAATTAATCGATATAGGAATTTTTTTTTGTTCTGATCACTTACTCATGAGAGCAGAAAGCTTGTTGACACATCATACCTAAATGGAGTATGGCTTCTCATTCTTCTGGTGGGTCCCCAATGTAGAATCACACTGGTCATGTAATTGACATAGAAGTTTTACCAACTGCTTTCTCATCTAAGATCCAAGATAATGTTATTAATTAAAATAGATATCGTTGTAGTTTAAACTGATGAACAATAATGGCCTCTTGGTCCTTTTAAGAGGAATGCAAGTTTCTTACCAAATGCCATCTTTGTTCTCCTGAGCTCTAGAAGGAACTAATTCAGAATGATTATGTGAAGTGTCCATGTCAGAGGCCACTGCTTCCTGGCAGTCCCGTGTGTGTGTGTGTGTGTGTGTGTGTGTGTGTGCATGTGCATGCCTGTGTATGTTCTTCATTGACTTTCATTATCTAAATACTATCTTGATTTGCCATGAATGACATTTAAAAATAAACCCCTGCGCCCACTGTCCTTGGCCTTTCTGTCTCTGCAGTGAGCGGTGGCCCGGGAGCCGGCCATTGTTCTCAGAAGGCACTGGCAGTGAGAGGGCCTCATCTTCCCTGCCTGCAGTGTCTCACCTTCCACCTTCTCAGGCGCTCTGTAATTATCTTGTCTGTGGACTTCTTTTCTTTTCTCCATCAGCGTTGACAAGAAGATGGACCCTCACTACAGAGGACGTGTCATTGTTCCTGAAGCACTTGCCCAACAGGAACTTCAACGCTAATTGTGAAAAAGCGGCATGGGGTAAGGATCTTTGATGAACTGAAATTAGTGTTGTGCCATGATGTGAAGGGCCTTTAATTTTGCCATCTGGGTCTAATTGACAGAGAATGACTAGGAATTGTAGCTTCGAGAATTGGCGAACTTTGCATATGGACAATTAACTAGAAAAAGAACAAGCCAGTTTGGAAAACTGTGGGTATCTCTGCAAATGAAATGTCTGCTTGCCTTTTGATTATACACTCATTTTTCCATCAAGAAGACTCATCACTGTGCAGAACTGTAGTCAAGACAAAAATGAGCATTTGGACCTAACTGGATTTCACATCCTCTGGGAACCACAACCCTCACCCTGGGATCTCCAGGTTTTCCCTGACCTATATCTCCCATGACAACACAGTTATCATTTTCCCACACTCTGAGAGAGAATGTGAATATCTCATTCAAGGAACTTAGGAGCTACCCATTTCTAGTAGCAAAACAAAAAGAAACTCATCATTGGACTGGGGATGTGGCTCAGTGGTAGAGTGCTTGCCTAGCATGTGTTTAAGTCCTGGGTTTAACCCCAATAACACAAAACAAAACAAAATGAAACAAAAAAAACAAAAAATCCTTACCATAAGTATTTGTAAGTATTCGTATTTGTAAGGTAAAAGGAATTGATTCACAGTGCATTCACAGATCAATTTTTATTTTAATTAATTAAAAGGAGAGCTGTATTGGGTACAATGAGATATTTTGAAAACAATTCATTACATCAATAAGTAAAAAAGTTATTAACACTGCTATTTTCAAACAGCATTTTACTTACCTCTTTTAACCTTTTAACTCATACTTTAACCTTTCCAATCAGGTGGTTGAATAAACACACTGCCCAAGCCTCCTGCATCTGAATTGTGTGTTAAGGCTCTTTTGGAAAGAATATTATGACTATAGAACTGCTTTATTTCAAAGCCAATGAAGACAAACACTCATTTCCCTTACAAGCTTAGATAAAAGTGAATTTTAAAAAAATTAACTTGAAGATTCAAACATGAGATTAATAAGTAAATTTTATATTTCTATGGTCTTTAGGACTTGTCACAGTGGAGTTTATGTGTGGAAATATGCTGCACAGCATAGATTCATTTTGCATTTGAAATTAATTTTTTATTTTTTATTTTTATTTTTTTGATTAACTTTTTTTAAATTTTAGGTCACTGTACACAAATGGAGTACAACTATCATTTTTCTGGTTGTACACAAAGTAGAATCATACAATTTGCATATTTATACATATACATAGGGTATAGATGTTTGTCTCATTCTATTGTCTTTCCTTCCCCGTACCCTCCCCACCCCTCATTTTCTTCTATACAATCCATCCCTTCTCCAATCTTCCCAAGGCTCCCCCAACCCCTGCTATGTGTCATCAACCGCTTATAAGAGAGATGATTCGTCCTTTGGCTTTTTGGGATTGGGTGTGCATTTGAAATTACAAGCATTGACTAGTGTGATTTCAGGTCCAGCAGGGACCTTGAAAATTACCTGGCTCAATCTCTGCAGCTGGGAAGAAGCGGGCGCCAGTGCTTGGGCAGCTTCCCAGGATATCAGCCTTTGCTTCAGAGGAGTACTAGGCTTAGCACAAGGACTGGGAAGGAGCTCTGGAAGCATGGCTCACAGCTCCATGCCCAGAATCAGGGCATTTAGGGAGAAATGTAATTGTCTAGGTTTGGAATCTCTCTGTAAAGTTTAAAGAACATTGGAAGAATCAGCTGATTTTGAACACTGCAAATTTTAATGGAATGAAGAATAAAGAGAACAAATTCCTCAGAGGAAATACATGTGTGTTTCCCACTCAGGCTTCACTTGGAGAGGAGGAAAACAGCAGATGAGATAATGGCTTTCCTTAACTCCTTAGGAGGTCTTGCAGCACATGAATGAACAAGCGTGCCTTTGGCAGGAATCCTGAGAGCTACATCGTCTCGCGCATCCACCTCATTTGGCATCTTGCAGGCAGTGCATACATGAGTTAGTAAAATACGTGTTGCTGCGATCTGTTTTACAGACTCTGTGTTTTCACTCAGCTTCAGGCTGAGCTGGAGGAAAAGAACCTTCCAGGGGAAGCGAGGGCACACGACATGCTGCTCCCTATGTCAAAGATTCAAAAATTATTAAATGTCATTATACTTTTCACTGGTTGCCTAAGAATTACTCCTTGACTTAGTTTCTTTGGGTCAATTTGGGATATGCACATCCACCCTTCCCCAGCCTCACTCAGCCTCCCCCTGGTGGGGCCTGGGAAGGTGCTGCTCTGTTCTCTCCAGTGGACCCAAGATTTAATCAGAGTAATGCATGTCTTGAAGGATGCTGTGCTGCTCTGGGCATGAGCTTCCAACCCGGTAAATGCCGTCGGTGAGGCGGTGCATGCAGCACCCGCTAATGAGAGCTTTCCAATCTCATTTTTGCTATGTTAAAAAAAAAAATCAACAACTGCGCGTTTCTTGTGAGTCAAATGCTGCTCTCCTCCCCATGTGTCTTCCGCACACTACCATTAGCCAGTAATGAGATATTGCACACACTGATATCAGCTTTCTCTTTCTCTCCATGCCTGCCAAAACAGCCTCTTTTAATAACACCCTAAAACAGGTCTTTCCTGTGCTTTCTCTCTTATAAATGTATTCCTGTTCCTGGGCTTTATTAACATCACCATGCTATCTCCTAGGTAAAAGATTAATTACTTGGCGGTGATTCATAGAAATGGAGGAGCCACTAAATTACTGAGGGAATATATCCTAAAATCAGTTATTGTTATGTCACCACTAACATTTTGTAGAAGAGGAAATAAAGAAACCATCTCCCATACAGTACTGTGCCTGGACGTCAGGACGGGACACCTCTAATCATTTCTAGAAGTGGGCAGTGAGCAAAGCACATCAACAGGCCAGTAACCGACGCCTACTTAATGGTGACAAATGGGTCCCAAGTCATCCTCACACCTCCAGGTTAGTGAGTGTCTTTTGTTGCTCATTAATTAAATTTGGGTTAGCTTTATTTCTGTGAGCCCTCCATAATGGGTGGGTGCTGGGGGAAAATCAGAACCTCACTTCTAATTAAAGTCATAATTATGATTCATAGTCTTTGACATTGGTTTGTTTGTTCCAAAATGCTGTTCCTGAAATGGTGTTTGACTTCTTACCTTCTGTCAAGAAATTTACACCTCAAACACTGTTCTACATCAAAGATTCGTCCAAAATGTAAAGAGAAATATGCTCATCGTAAAGCATAAACCCCGTCATTGCATCTATATTCACTACCAAACAAGATCTAGAATTTGCTGACTCACTTTCAATTTTTAAGAATTTACCTAACCATGGGGAGTTGGAGGACTATTTTAGGGTACAGAGGGGGTCTGCTGCGGTCACCATCAGATCTCCAACAGCAAAATAGACTGCAACTAAAGCAGAGGCTCAGTAAATATAACTTCGAATGAATTGAAGACCCGATGGCAGAAATGTGAAAATTTCGAATATCACAAAAAGAACAACCCTCCTTTTTGGGGAACACAGGTCATTAGTTCTATGACCTAAGTTCTGTGACCAAACTCACTTTAAATGCCTTGCGAAGCCAGCAAGGTGGGTGGGCAAACCCTCAGTGCGGAGGCTGGGGTGCAGCACATCAGAGTCGTAAATGAATTGTATCATTATTAAATTAATGATTATTTTTGTCAAAATTTTGGAAAAATCAGCACAGGTAGCTAATGTCATGAATAACATTTATTCTTACTACTCGTAGATACAGAAACAATTGCTTTGTGTTAAATTCTTGAGCCAAATTTTTATTGGGGAATCTACAATAACCAGGGAGCTTATAAAAGTGTTTTAAAGCTGTATTTTATTTCTGTTAATTTTCTTTTAATAATATGATTAAATATTTTCTAGAAGTTTATATTGTGCTTATTAGATCTTGGCAAATTTTCAAATAATTTAGACTGAGTCAAGTGGTCAATTATTAAATTAATGTAAATAGTGTCCACTCAACCAAAAGCAGGAATTAATACAAACAAAAGAGCTCACTAGTACCTGGATAAGGGTGCTTGTCAATATGACTTTAAATAGAAACACACACTCATTCAAACACACACACACACACACACACACACACACTCACACCTTTCTATAAGAGATCTCAATAAGCATCAGAGACAGAAAGCATGTTGGGAAAATAAAAAGTGATAGGAAACAATCTCTTCAAGCTTGTTTGGTAAACATGAGAATATCGATTAAGATCATTAAGAGTTATTGTTTTATTCCCACTAGATCAGCAAACACGAAATGTGACGTTTACAAATGTTGCCAACCCAGTGGGTCAATAGGTTGTTCACATGCCTCAGAGACTGTGTCACAACACACAGCACCTCTCATCCCCTTCTCCTGGCCATCCTACTCAGCTTATGTAGTCAGGTGTATTTTAGCTTAATCTGCTCTTTCTTTTAGCATTTCTCTCTTCCCTGAAAGATTTAAATTTCTATTTTTTATTTTTCAATAAAGCTATTGGAAGGAATCCTTAATCTATGGACTCTTCCATAATGAATGGGCAAAGTTGAAGTATCCCAAGGACAATGACGAAATTACCTTTCCTGCTACCATTGTCCAGGACCCAACAGACGATGCAGGGAAAGGGAACTCGGGAAATACTGCAACTGATTTTTGGAAAATAATAATTTTTTAGGCCAAGATAGTAATTTACAAGTTTCCAAAATCAGCAGGACAATGTGAAATTCTTTAGTTAAGTAATGTTTCATATCCAATTTATTATGTTTCATTCTGTCAATCTAACATAACAAAGGACTCTATTTTAAAATAACTAACAAATAAATTGATATCATGGGAAACAATCTTGAATCAATTCATTCTAACCCACCTTTCCATGTGGCAACTACAAGTTTTTTCACAGTTTTGAGAATTTGAGAATTCATTGCCCTTAAGAGTTATATATTTCAATGAAACATAAATAAAAATGAATTATTTAGCATTGACATCACCACTTCTCTGCATTCTCCAGATGCAGTTGCTGGGTTAGACTCAATGGTTGCTGTAACTCTTAACCACATAATGCTCACAGAATGTATCACGTGAACAGAAATAAGTAGAATATTATGAGTGTAGCATATTCATGGTGATAATAATGGTCATTAGATACAATTAAAATTCATTATTAGCTTTGTGGTCTGAATTAGTACCTCAATCACTATGAATCATATACTTTATTTGAAAATATACGTTTTGGATAATATAAAAAATTAGCTGCGTAAAATATTAAGGAAAGAGACACTATAATTTTCAATCATTGCTATTGGTCAGCAAAGCAACCCATTTCAGTCGAGTATTGCCAAATAAAAGTGTCTAAATAGGTGCATTTGACAATGATTCGATTATTGTGAATGAAGACTTTTGAACTTTAAGCATGGAGATTTTTTTAGACCTAAAGTACCATGATTTACTCAGTTACCTTCCTGTGCTTGGGTGTGGCATGCTCCTCCCTCAAGGTCACCCCTGCCCTCTCTCTGGGATAAAAGCTGTGTTCTCCAGATTGTATTGAAATTTGACATGACAGTCAGGAGCAGACCTAGGAAAACACACAATAGGAAGGACAGAGGGCTCTTAGAGCAGGCAGGCATCAGCAGATCACTCCCTCACGTGCACCCTGGCCAGCCACCTGCTTTTCATAAGGAGCGCCACTCTGCTTACTTCTGTGACTATGTTCTAATGCAACTGTTTTATGCTGTAATAGAGAGCTGAGAATTTGTGAAAGACCAGCCTGAAACAGAAAATATTTATCTGTACTTCCAGAAATAGTTCTCAGCCTCTGCTCAGCATGGCCTGCCACTCTCTGGAGGGCAGCAGAGGCCCCTGATGGTCATCGGGTGTCTAGACTCCTGTGCTCTGTCTGCTGGTTTGATCAGACCGTCATACAGCGCTGGCTTCACACGCATGCGTGGGACTTCTATTCTTCTCACATCCTTGATCCATGACATTCCTGTCTTTGGCCAACACGGGGATGTGACTCTGCTCTGGGCAGACGCTGTCTCTGAAATCTTTGAAAACTCAGAAAGTGGCTTTTAGCATTTTCCCCTTGGCTCCTTGAACAATAAACTCAAATAAAGACTACCATTTCTGGTTAAACCCTTTTTAAACAATCCCAATCCCTTTTTCCTGGGCCAAGAGAACTGATCTGTTTGCTTTGGTTTTTATTCCGTCTATCTAAATTGCAACAGCTTCTCCAGAGGTCTCAAAAATTCTTCTTCACTTCAATTCTCTGTGTATTTTTCTCTTTGCTTTGTTTTCCTTTACCAACAAATACTTTACTGCATGAGGATATGTTAAACGTGATGGTTCACTGCTGAAAATTAGAGCACGCTCTTGTTTGGCGAGGACGCATTGAGTGAATTGAATGAAGGAAAAAAGATGCTATTTTGAAGGTACAAAAAACTAAAAAGAAAAATGACTATTGGAAATGAGGAGACACTGTATGGACAGGGATTATGATCTTGAACTTGAATGAAGGATTTTATTTAATACCATAGGGTTGAACTCTGGAAATTTTATGCTAAGTAGAAGGAAAAAGAGGAGGTTAATTCAGACAGCTAGATGCAGATCAGTGACCTCAGAGTGTGGGACGTGGCCGAGGGGTGGTGGGGAAAGCCTGCTGACCGCATGATCGCAGGATTCTTCTTTACATTTTCAATTGTTTTTCTTCTTTTTTTTTTAATGTTCAAGAGAATACAAATCTTTTTATTTGTAATCCAAATTATTTCACTTATTTTTTTTTTATGAAGTAATATAGGTGGTGCTCTTTGCTATCTGGAAAAGTAGTTTTACATCTTACCTTTCACTACAAATTAGTTTTGTGGAATATCTTACTATTGATTTTTGACCTCTTATCTCTATTTGTATCTGTTAGCACACTTATCATTTTTTTCTCTTTTTTATTTTTACAGACTGCATTTTGATTCATTATACACAAACAGTGTGCAAATTTTCATTTCTCTGGTCATGCATGATGTAGATTCCCACCATTTGTGTACTCATACTTGTACATAGGGTAAGATGTCTCTCTCTGTTCACTGTCTTTCCTTCCCCCACCCACTCCTACCCCATTTCCCTCTATGTAATCCAAAGTTCCTCCATTCTTCTCTTACCTCCTACACCCACACCCATTAAGTATCATCAACCACTTATCAGGGAAAACATTCAGCCTTTGGTTTCTTGGGATTGCCTTATTTCACTTACCATGATATTCTCCAATTCCATCCATTTACCTGCAAATGCCATAATTTTATTCTTCTTTATGGTTGAATAATATTCCATTGTGTATATATACCACAGTTGCTTTATCCATTCATCTATTGAAGGACATCTAATTTTCTCAACCATTCTTAAAATCACTCAAAATGGAACAGCACTTACAAAGTTCTGTGGCTTTTGGTGGATCCTGGTGAGCATCAATAACAGAGAGAAAGCTGACATGATTGCAGGAAAGTGTTAAATCTGCTTCTCATGGCCAGGGGTCCTTCCCTGAGCTAGGAATGCCATGTGGATGCCTTCTCTGAGCCCTGCATCCTCCTCTGCTGAGGAACATCTTAGCAGTCACCTCCCTACTCTTTTCAGCCAACCTCATGGTGCAAACGGGCTGCCTGAATGTTGCTGCAGCTGGGTGACTATGACAGACACAGTCCTCACAGATGAAGGTCCCTTCATGGGAAAGTTGGATGCCTCATTGTACAAATTGACAGGATAACCAATGAGTAAGGTTTTCTGTTTTTCTTTTTTTCATTGGCACTGACGCATTTTATATTGACTTCTGTTAACCTTAGTTTTTTAATATTGTCAGTCTTGGAAAGGCATAGGCTCCCAGGGGAGCAGCCACAAGCCTTGGGGATCTGCAAAGCCCCACTCCTGAGTGCACAGGACCAGCTCCTCTGCAAGGTTGGGCACAGCTACCAGCCATGCTCTCCTTGGCGCTAATGAGAAGAAGCAGGCTTCACAGGGGGTGGAAGTTTCTGAGTTTACGTACAACCACTTAGGAACATTTACATCTGGATTATGAATCTCTAAGTGCTTATTGCAAAGAGATTTGCATGTAATCCACATAAAAACAAAAGGAATTAGAGCCAAGCTGAAGCCTTTCAAGTTTTGCCTTTGAGATAATCTTCTGTCTTCGCACTGGTGTGAACCAGGTAAATGTTAGTGATTTGAAAATGCCATATTTTATCAAGCCTGAGATGTGCACATGCTCACACTTCAATACTCCTGGACTCAGACTGTGCCTAACAATCGCAGTTGCTTTGCTCGGGTGGACTCAGGTCAGATCTGATTCCTCTGTTCTCACCTTTAACGTACTGTGCATTTTAGCTCCACATGAGAGGAATTAATTGCCAATTAAAATGTATTCAAAAGGTTATGCCATGAGTCAGCCTTAAAACAAGTTGCCAGACAGGGTGGGTGTGCCTGTAACCCCAGCTGCTCAGGAGGATGACAAGTTTGCAGCCAGCCTGGGTAACACAGCCAGACCTTGTCTGTACATAAACTCGGTAAAGGAATGTGGCTCCAGCTCAGGAGTGGAGCACCAGTGGGTCAGTTCCTAGTAACAACAGCAAAAAAAAAAAGGTATTGTGTCCAAAGAAAAGCAAGGGACATTAACAGCAGGGGTTACATTTATTATCAGGATAGGAAATTCCTGTCACTGGAGGAATGATTACAGTATCATATTTTCTTGTAAAGCAGTAAGAAAAAATCTATTCAACACATACAGAAGCAGGTTTCCAGAAGCTGATGAGACTCTATGTCTCTTGCCCCAGGTAGTATTGCATGTGGCAGAGCAAGCCCTGGAGGCGAGGTCCCCTTAAGGTGCTGAAGGGCCTGGAAAAGACAAGAAGAACCACAGCCATGGGTGAGGGTGGGACAGATGGTACACAAGGACAATGTTGAAGGTATCAGGCATCGACGTCAGAAAACTCCTGTGGATATTGATCAAAGAGCAAGATTAAACACTGTTTAAAGAAATTCTGTATCACCAGTGCCCCGGAGGGCACAGAGTAGGATACTCTGTGTAAAAATATGTCTGATAATTTTGAGTATAAAGGTTCCTCAAAAAACTGACCTCTGAACATGAAACCACACCATGACTAAATTCCACTTTTTTTCTTTGCATGATAAAAATCCATGTCTAAATTCTAATAATGCTCTTTCATTAGGTGTATAAATAAATATTCTATGTGACACAGAAATATGCACACATGAAGAAGCTGTCTATATGGACTTGCAATCCTGGGTTATGCTGGATGTAAGCACCAACTGCTTACAGGCTTAGGACGAATGGTGACATCTATTCTCTGTGGGAAACCTAGCCGAGGAAGTGACAGTGGCAATGACTCGGAGGAATGAGTGAAAGATGCACAGCTAAGAGGTGGAGAAGCAAGGGTGGCCTGGAGAAGAGAAGTACCACAATACTGAAGGTGAATGAAAGAACTTGACACTCAACTTGAGCAAGGGTTCCACCTGGTGATGCTGGATGGCTTGTCAGAGACTGGGCCATGCTGTCCTTGACAGGAGTGTGGGTCAAATGTGATGTTCGGTACAGTGATAAAAATTATAGAAAATTATCAGGACTTATCTTGTAAACTGGAAGCTGCTTGCACACTGTTACGTACGAGCACACAGCTAGGCCTCCATCCGGGGACAGCTGTGTGCCTGTGGACTGGGACATTGTGTAGAAACATTCACAAAGGATGATTATAGCCAAGTGCTGGAAGTGATCATGCACAGAGCTGTGGCATGCACATGAAATGCAAGAAGCACAGTCCTTACAACAGGCTCAGTGCAAGTACTGTGCTCTTCACTAGGGTAGCAGTCATCTGGGTGCTCAGTAGTTAATCATTCTTTAAACTGCATGCTCATGTTTTATGTAATTTTATGTATTTATGATGCATCTTCTATTTAATTCTATGATAGCAAATATTATGTGGAAGTAGAGATATATACAAACCCACAAATAAACAGACACAGATTAAAAACACACATTCATGCTCATATATAAAACTAGGTATAAAGCTATAGTCCAGGAACTTCCAAAGCAACATTTTAAATGCCTTTTATTGACACAAAAGATTAATTGAATAAGAGGATGGCGTATTGTGATGTTGGATAAGAATACTCTCAAAATCATGAAGAGATTTCTCCCTTACTTGGTTTATAAATTTAACAATATTTTGTTAAAAATATCAACAGGAATTCTTTAACCCAACTGTGTGGTTTTAAGCTTATAAGGAAGAAAATTTAAATATAAGACGTCCTAGGGAAATTCTAGGATAAAGGAATGATAAGCAGTAACTAGACTGCTCACATTGGATGTCCTCACAAACCACAGGCGCACACCAAGGTGGTTCTGGAGAAGGGGTAGAGCACATGGAAATGCAAGACACAGGGCTCCAGACGCAGGTGCTGCAAGAGGAGAGCACTGGACAGTCACACCAAGAGTGTACTGCTCCTCGTGCAGGCTTCCAGCAAAACCAACAACAACAACAAACATTAAATTCATATTTCTACCAGAAGCAAAGACAGTTGTTAATGAATCAAAAGATTATCTGTTATAAAAGTAAAATTATCAAAGTAAATACGTAAGAGAATTCGTGTAGACTTTGGAATAGGGAAATATGCTCTCCTGTGATACAACTGCAACTGAGCAATAGTGGAATAAAGATCGAAGGTATTGATCTCTTATCATTATCAAAGGGGCAACTTCCTGAAAAATGTACAGCTACTATTAATGTACATCAAAGGTTTAAGTACCCCCCAAAATGAGTAGTAAATGCTACCAGCTCACTCAACGCAAGATAATGATAACACCTAAACTTTGGAAAAGATGATCAGACTCACTCATAAGAAAGGAAACCACAGAGGGATGGGGAGGCACACGCCTGCAATTCCAGAGGCTTGGGAGGCTGAGGCAGGAGGATCACAAGCTCAAAGCCAGTTTCAGGGACCTACTGAGGCTGCAAGCAACTTAGGGAAAACTTGTCTCAAAATTTAAAAATAAATAAATAATAAATAAGGATGGGGATGTGGCTCAGTGCCTAAAAACCCTGAGGTTCAATCTCTGTACCAAAAACAAGACAAACCACAAATTAAAGCCTCACAGAGAGATTTTATCTCTCACATTGATGGTGAGAAAGTTTAGTAACTGGTGTTTTAAAGCAAGCAGTTGACCACAGTGTAATTCTGTGAACAATAGTTTTGGGAATACCCATGAAAATTTTGATGTGTTTATATGTCACATTATGTTTATATGTGTTTATATAATTTTAGGTAATTATTAGATCCTGGAAATTTAACAACTATGTGGAAATGTGTACATGTTTATTCATTGTTACTCCTATTCATTCATTGTCACTCCTCTGCACCATAGCAAATGAGTGGGAACAGACCCTATACTAGTACACAACAAGTTAAGCCAACTACAGCCAAAAAAGAAAAAGTTAATGAATGAATAACGCTGTCAAAGACGTGCTATAAATGAAAGGGCAGGATGACTCTATCTGTTCCACCATGGAGATGCCCGAGCTGTCACTGCAGTATCTTACGTTTTCTGCTAATGTCACTTCAAGGGTGAGATGCTTAGTCTGATTCTGTGTTTCCCAAGAGGCAGAGTGGGTTCTGCTCCTGTCTTCCTGGGCCCTGAGGGCTGGGCTGATCCCTTTCATCCATCTGCTTGCAGGCTGATGGCACCGCTGCTGGTCCTGCCTCCCGGGTGTGCAGCAGCCTGTCTTCCCGGCTGATCTTCTAGCAGGCAGTCCTGTCTTCTCTACCCAGGGCAGGGCCTTCAGCCCTCTGAAGACACTCAGCATGAACTCAGGCCTCCAGCACAGAGCAGCACCTAGGAGCCCTCCCCGCTTCAAGGCACCATGCTTAGCCTCTCTCAGGCCCAAGCTGCCTCTTCCCTGGGAGTTTTCAGAAGTTGGATAAATGTACAAATCAGCTGTTTGTGGCATTGTAGGGAAGGGGACATAAGACCCACCAGACACCTGGAACACAGATTCTGCCAGCCTTGCGACTGACATGGAGAGTTCTGGTGATGGCGACCTTGGGAGTGTCACATTTAACAATCAGAAATGCACCATTTCCTTTTCCACTTTCTCTCCCTCCCTAAGTTCCTTCTGTAGTCTCTCCTTCCTTCGTTTTTTAACTTTTCATTTTATTTAATGAAGGATCAAGTCTTTGTACCTAGCTCTCACTGCATTGTAGTTTGGGAAATTTTCTTTGAAGTTCTGCATTAGGTCATTTGTCATTTGGAGGTGACATTGTTCTGTAAGGTGTGATGATTTCATCTCTATACCCATGTGCATTACTCCATTTAGAGGTCGACGTGGCTCTCCGTTTTGGAAGCGGAGAGTCCAAGTAGCAATGTCACCTCAGGGCAGATGGCCTCATGGTGAGATCCCGTGAGAGGCGAAGATCACACAGTGGGACAAGAAGCCAAAGCACCCAGGGGCCAGGCTCACTCTCTCAGGACAACCTTTGTCTCAGGAACTCAGTGTCCTACAGAACTATTCAATCCCTTCTGGGGAGCTGCCCCAGTCCTCCAGGCCATTCCCATTAGCCCTTGACTCTGAAGGACCTCAGCACCCTCCCCCATCAGGGACCTGCTGGGGACCAAGGCTCCAGCACCGGGATCTTTGGGAGGCAGTCCACATCCAAACCCTCGCACTGAGCATGTTTGTTTGCTTGGTCTTGTGGCCTGTGTTCCAGGCCTGCTTCTGTGGAAGTTCAGGAGAGATGAGGCTTTAAGAGAAGGGACACCTTGGAATATTCGAAAAGAAATATAATGTTTAAATTTCAGTTACAAATATGACATAATTTTAAAATTGGGTTTTGAATGAAAGCAATGTTTTTAAGTAGAAGAATAATAAATATTTGAGTTGTTAATTTTTTTGCAAAGTATATTGGCAACTATGTTTTGTCAAATTCTCACGTCTGCATTCTTACAGAAAGAGGATTGTAAAGAAATATCACTTTATTTAAATAAAGTTTGTTGCTGAAATAACGGCAACAAGAAATTTCTCTCCTATCACCATGCCTTTCTCTCTCTCTCTCTCTCTCTCTCTCTAGTCTCTTTCACATGCACACACACACACAAAGAGATATTATACACAGTGAATAAAACCAATGAGGTTGCTCAAACAGTAAGAAATTTGTAACAGTATTTTAAAGATACATCATTATGTTATGAGATTTCAAAGGACTATGAACCATCTAAATTATCGATTAGTATTTTTTCAGGCATTGAAGTATCAAATATCTCCATGTACCTGACTTACTATTGATTTCCTTCTGCGAGGATTAAGACAACATGAGGAGAAGAAAAGATCAATGCAAAACTAAAGTTTATTTAGCACCTTGTCTCATAATCAAAAGTTTTATAATTATTCTCATAACACTTTATTAACTCTAAGTATCTTCCTTCTAATAAACACATTGGTTGTTAAGAGGTTCTACTAAATAAGTATTTTGACCTTATAAAATTGTTAAACATTTCATATTTTTTAAATCCATGTGTTTGAGCACACAGACATTAGAAGGAACTGCTGCCTGTAAGTTTGCATTATTTTTTGCTTTAACTGTGCTATGTGGTTGTCTTTTCCTTGACCAGATTCAGTTACAGAATGTGTATCAAATTCATGTAAATACAGTTCTGCACATGCTTCCCTCATTCATTTGGCCACTCTCAGTTCATGCTAAAACCTGGGTTGTGTGTTCCCACAATTTGTCATCTGGGTGTCAGGGATGAACCTCTCAGCATTGCATGTGCTCCTGGAACTCTGGGTGCCTGGGTTTAGCACAGCTGCGGATCACTCAGCGGGAGCACTCCTTTCCCCTCCGTGCCCTTGGTATCTCAACACATTTGAACCGAGGAGCTAAAATGGAAAGGAAATGGCTATTCAGAGTTGAGAGGATCTTATTCCACTCAGAGACAAAGCTGGTAAAGTATCTTGCAGAGTGAAATAACTCAGTGTTCCTGAGAGTCTGAAAGAAGACTAAGGAGTCATCTGAGAATATTCAGGATTTGGTCTTTCAGGACCTCTGGAGCCATGGTGAGTTTCTTCCTCTATGATGATGGAGAGGCAGTTAAATATTTTAAGGGTCTGGTCATGAGGAAGAAAAGAAATAGGAACCATATGTTTATTGAATTAGTAATAGTCAAAGTTGCAAATAATGTCAATGTGTCCAGTGTCAGAGGAGAGCAAATATTGATCCATCCTAGGAATGAAATATGGCAACCATTAAAAAAGGTTCCTATACTCCCTAATATATATGAAAGAGTACAAGAGAAAACAAAACGTCTCTCTGTTGTCATTAAAGAAAATTTCAAAAACAAGAACCAGAAGTAAATCAAAGTTTCTGGTAGACTATATCACACTGTACTTTGGACCAAATAAATGCATTATAAATATTAGCTGAATGGGTGAATGCTTGTGTGTGTGTGTGTGTGTGTGTGTGTGTGTGTGTGTGTGTGTTAGATAATAAGGGAATACTCCAAAGAACTAACATAGGTGTTTTTTATTTACACCTGTATTTTGGAATATTTTGTTACAGTGAATGGTATTTAAGCCATGTAGGAGAAATTAAATCATTTCAAATTATGCATTATAATACATTTCTCTACTTTCTAAGATAATAATATGTCTCCACAATCTATATTGGTAATAACTGTGATGTCATTATTGTTATACCTTAAATTATTAATTAATTTCATTAAAGTTTTTATATTAGACATGAATTTACACTTTGCAATTTGATATATAATTGGTTAAATTTGGTAATTAATTGTGTGTACTTTGGGATGTTGAAACAACATAAACATTAACACTAAAGATTTCATCTTAAGAACTCATGCCTCAACCTTGATTGATTTTTCTTAAACTATCTACCAGACCAATTCCAAGACCCTCATCAAAGACAGTGCTACTGACTAAATTATCCTCAAAAATTCATGTGCTGAGTCCTAACTTCCAATATGATGGCATTTGGAGTTAAAGTCATTGAGAGGTAAGCAGGGTTAAAAGAGGTCCTGTGGTAGGACCCTGATCTCACTGGGCTGTCTGCATAAGAAAAGGAAGAGAGACGTCCCTGTTTGTCCTGCCCTTATTCCCACGATGTGAGGACACAGCAAGAGAGCAGCCAGCTACAAACTGGGAAGAGAGCTTCCACCAGGAACTGAATTTCTGGACACCTTGACCTTGAACTTATAGCCTCCAGGAGAACATGTAGTTTTGATGTAGAAGTCACAGTCTGTGATATTTTGCTATGGCAGCCCTTGTTAAGACAAAGGGCTTTCTTGATAAGGAAGTCTGAAAATGATAGCCTGATCCAAGCAGAAAACCTTGTGTGGAGTGTGTGAGTTGTTGTTGACCATGATGGAGTGATTCTGCAGGGCGGTGCAGTATGAGACAAATGTGTGAAATAGCTTCCCACAGCTAATACAATAGTTGAGCAGAACACAGACTATCATCTTCTTCAAGTCAGATTCCATAAAATACACTTCTAGAAGTACCTTCCCTCTGTCTCAGAGTTAAGTAAGGCATTGTCTACCATGGTACTCCCAATGGACTGCATTTTCCAAGGACCTAGAGATGTTTAGCCTGGTAACCACTCTCAAATTATCTAGTCCTCAATTTAACTAACTGTAACAATAAAAGCCAGTAGCCTATCTTTCACAGGTGGTCTTCTAAAATAATGATAATAAAATACTATAAATATGCATCTTATTAAAATTATTTAAATTTTGCACACATCCATAGAACTACTTTTGTATAATCATGAATATATGTTGAAAATGCTATCAGTATAGAGATTCTTTATTTGAATGCAAATTTTGAGGATTGAAAGAATTATATAGTTTCCACTGAAGCAGAGGACCTATTTCTCAAAATCCCTTTCCTGAAGGAATGGAAGGACCTGGGAATTTAGAATGTATTTTCCCAGCTTTTTGCACGATCTCTTTTATACTACAAATGAGTTGATAAGTTTCATAATTTTAACAGTGATGCTATTATCTAAACTTTAAGACCAAAAATGTCAAATATTTATCACAGATAAAATAAATATAGAAAGTCATCCTAGTAATTACTGTAAGCCATTATAACTTATAAGTGGTTAATTTCCACAGAGCACACTTGACATTGCAATTACTAATTACATTTGTTCCTTCAGAAGTTGTAACATATATATGACACACGCGTGCAATGTAGACGAGGTGTTTCAGAGAAAAATTAAGAACTCTCACCCTCCATCAATAAAGTAACATCAAAACTCAAAATTTACTGTTCATTCTCATAAGGTGGAAGAACAATATTACTAAGCACAAATTTTGAATGCAATTTTTTGCAAAATGTTAATAGTCTTGAGACTTTTCTCACACTCTGCTATCAAAATACAATTGTCTTATTGGCTTATTATGGTCCCTAAGTATCACCTGAGGCCACTAACTTTTATTTCTGTTTCTTCATTAACTTCACATTTGCTGAGACCAATGGGAATAAAAGAAAAATTCAAAAAACTGCCATCCACTATCAAACACTGATACCATATTGATCAGCTGTCTTCCAATCATTTTTCATATGTGTACTTATATCAGTTTATGAATATTCTTTTTAGTGTCATATTAAGACATACAAAAAAAGGTGATACCTCCTTTGGCCACCAAGACCCTGTGAATACATCTCTCCTTCCAGCTACACTGGCTATTTTCTCCCTTGGCATGGTTCCTCTGATCCACCTGGTAATTCTCATCTCATTGTCCTCTCTGTGTGGAAATTAATTTCTGCATTTCCAGAACTTGGTTTCTGCATTTATCATCACATTGTTATTTTCTCAAGAGATTTTATTCAACACAATTCAAGATCCATCAACAGCATTAAAGGGGATCCTAAGAAGCCTTCTCCACTTAGAAACTTGACCCCCAAATTTCACCTCCAGCTATGGGAACTTCTTAGCCCTCCCCACAGGGCTCCTTGTTCTGACCATGTCCCTGCATGTGCATCCACATAAATATCCAAACCTACCACTTGTGTGCTGTTCCAAACAGGGGAACATGTATTTGCTTATTGCAGATTTTTTTCATTTTCTAAAGTGTAGATAAGTAATTTTATTATTATTATTGTTGAACTATTATTATATTACTATTATTAATTTTTTATTCATTGAATTTCAGTTAAATTCATTACCTTGATCAGAAATCTTTCATGGAAATGTCAGTAATAATATTTTTAATGTTTTGTAATAGAGAATCTAATATCCTCTAATTTCTTTTTCTTTATCATCCTTAGAATTCCAACTATTTATATTTCTTAAATTAATTTAAACATAGTATCCCCAATATGGAGAGTTTCCAGGACATATTGTTAAGTGACAAAAACAAGGCAGGTCACCATTAACCGCTTCTGTGCATATCTGCATATAGAGATCTCAGAGGGATACACAGAAAACCAATAAAAGTGATCACCAGTCTGTTGAGTTATATACAATTTATCACCTAAATTGGGGCAATTTTGAGAGTGAAAAAGGGTGTTATTGATCATTCACCAGGACAAAGAACATAAACTGGAACTGCCCTGAGCCAACTGGAGTGTATGCCCCACTACCTAATAGGAGGGACTCCGAGGGATAGGGGGACAGACACAGTCAAAATGGGAACAAAAATGTTGAAAGTAAAAAAAAAAAAAGGATGCCGTCATTGAATTCAGTCCCAGGAGCCTTAGCAAGGTCTGAATACTTCTCTAAGTGTTAACACATTTCAGCCATCCAGGAATTCTGCTTGAGGAGTAGACGGCTAGATGCGTGGTTCTAGTTGACAAAGCTAATGTAATCACATTAGAAAATCAATTGAGTTCACTGGCAAATGTTTATGAAGTAATCCAAATTAGGAGAAGTTTTAGCTTGAAGCTAGTAGCATCAACCTGGTAGCAGAGTATAAGCAGACTTGTTAAGCAGAGTTTGGGCATGTGAGAGAGAATAAAACAGCTACAAATAACTTCAGAGGGCTCATGAAACTGGAATAACAGTGGCCAGAGCAAGAGAGGTGCAGGTCAGAGGTTAAAGAAGGTTGGTAGATGGAGGAAGGGTGAGAGGTCAATTAGGAGATCACAAGTCATTAAACCTATGCTTAGAGTATTTCATCTTTACTGGCAAACATATTTGGTTATTACTTCTGACCTGGAGGTGATAGCATGTCAATTATTTCCATTTGTTCCTTTTAAAAAGGCTGTTGTGATTGACTACATAATATAAAAGTTTAGACTTGGAAACCTAAAGAGTCATAAATGTTCATTTTTCTTCAATAAGTTATAAAGGATTGTAAGAGGTTAAAATGCAGTTCCACTTGAGATTAAATAAATGAAAGTTCTGCACTTACATACCTTCAGCAGGAAGCAGCACCTTATGAATACCACATTAATGTCAGTCATTAGTGGGAAGAGTTCTCATTGCATGATTTTTCACACTGTGTGCCGTTTCACTTTTAAAAATAGGAAATGCTTATTCAATAGAAATAAATGGAGGATCCCCTCTAGTCACTAGTAATTGATGACTTTATTTCATTTGCTGAAGTTGTCCAGGTTTTCCAGATGTCTGTTATGATTCTAGAATGTCTTGTGCTGAAACCAATGTCCACGGAGCAAATAGCAGAGGGCAAGTCGAACACACTCTGAGTACAATGGTGTTGGACAGTTCATGCCTTAGGAAACCCTCTGGTTACCACTGATTCAAGTTTCAAAAATAACCAGACTTTAGTGGACTAATTATGAAAGATTAGTCCGTTTATCTGAGCTTGTTAAACACTGCAGTAGACTGGAACCAATTAAATAAATAACTCTAATTCTATATTATTAACTTCAAAAGTCCTCAGTTCTCATCCTTGCAGTGCTATGATAAGTAATTTTGTTTTCAAAGCACAGTTCTTTTCACCCACAAAGGTTAAGGGCCATTTGGCACATTTTGATGTAGTCAACATATCCCAAAAAATAAGATCAATTGAATTTTCCATATTTGGGCTTCAATATTTTAAATTCACCTTGTTAAAATAAAGGAATCTTTAAAATGACTCTGGATCTTAAAAATGACTCTCTATTTGAAAATGTAATTTCAACTGTGTTCCAGGCTTACCCCCATGATATCTTACGCCAACTCAGAAGTTCTAAAACAGTGTGGAAGGAAGAAGCCAAAGAGCAGAATTCCGAGACTGCCACTGCATAGCACGTGCCGGATACAAACATGAAAATTTTTAATTCTCACAGTTGCCCAAGCAGAAGTATAAACTTTAATAGATTAATCTCAGAGGTGAATAGAAATTCAGAGGCCAAGTTCCCCAATTAAATTTGATTTGTCCTGTAATGGTTAAGCCAGAAAATAGTATTAAGGAAATGCAATGTGTTAGAGTGACAATTTGAAAAAAAATGGTCTTGAAAGGAGAATATTTTTAACTATTTGAGTGGTTTGATTGGAAATTAAATATTAACATGCATATCCTTTATAGGTCACTAAACATGATGGTAACTGAAGTTCTCATGGTACTGAATGGAAAAGATGTGGGTATTTTGCCTAGATTTGCTTTTCAGCAGTTGACCCTCACCGCTCTCTCCACACCCATCTCTCCCTCTAAACTTCCTCAATTTTTTAGCACAAGGCTGATGATGTCCTAGGGTAAGCAGGGACATCATCCAGGCCCTGATTCCTCAAGTCCTGTTCCCAGAATTTCCTTAGCATGTAAGTCTCCCTCCTCTTGGAAGCAGGTAAACTGCCTCTACCATGGGGCCCCACGAACATCTACACCAGGGTGAGAGAGGAGGGGCACTGGGGACTGAAGTGGAGAAACTGTTGTACGCATTACGCGTATGTCACAGTGAGATCCACTGTGGTGCATAACCATAATGCACAAATAAATAAATATCTACATCTGGTTTGCTGTATCTACATTGTCCCAAGGGCAGAGCACCTGCAAGAGTCTAATGACATTATGGAGTAATGAATAAGGGAATTCCAATATTCTGGCTTAAAATCCAGCATTTTATCTATCATGAAACTAAATATGCTGTCATGTATTGGCAACTTTGAAAAAAAATAATAATAAATACCTTTGTCAAGTAGAAGGCCTTTGTTCTGTTTTGGAAGATAAGATGGAAAGAACAAATGGAATTGCAAGAAAAAAGGTGAAGAATTTAGGGAAAACATTATTTAGAAAGCAACACCTCTTAAAGGAACAAGGGCCCTGGATAGGGTGATAACTATGGAGGGGCGTAGATGGACTCTCTAAGACTCAGTCCCAGAAGAGCTTTGTCACTGTTCTGATGTTTGCATTGACCGTAAGACTAGGGACACTGACTTGGGGCCTCTGTGCCAGCTCATGTATCCCAAATCACAGACCCACAGTGGCGGGTTCTTCCTGTTTGTCTTTGTGACAGTGCTCTCCTTTGGGAGAGGGTGTTCTAGACGTGGGGGAGGCAGATCAGGTGACAGAGATGTTTCTGAAAACAGGCCAGTTCTCCATCCAGTGTGTAAACTGTTTTATTTTAAAGCTTTATTTTTATTACTATTAGAACTATTGCCTTTAGGCAACTGCTATTGTATTGTAACATGCATTGTAAAATAAACCTCTAGGAAAAAGTCATATGATTTTAATGATTTCTACTCTAATACTCGCTGCAAGTTAATTTAAGAGCCTTTTGATTTCCCTCTGAGTCTGAGCCTGTATTTAGAATCTAGGGCTAAATTTGTGAGTGGATACTTTAATCTAAGTTCTACATTTAGTTTCTAGCCAACCTACTTATAAATAGGTCAGTTTTCTCCATTTCTGCTGTCTCTGTATTTGATTGGAAAATCTTTTGTAAAACTTCTAATGACCCTTGTTTTACTTCTGCGGTGTCCTTGTTCTGGGACGCTGCAGTTCAAGGTTGGAGTCAGCCTGACTTTCTAACAATAGTTCTTCAGGATGGGGTGGTGCTGGGCCTTGTGTGGGATGTCCACAATGATCCAGAGCTTCTCATCTGTGGCTCTCAGTGACTGTCCTCTAAAGGACATTCATGTTCAGTGTGTATAATGGAGACAATGCCCTTCTAATACTGTTTCTGAGAAAAAAACTTCTGAAAACATTAAAAAAAACTAACAATATTTTCTTACAAGGCAGTAAAATATATATTTCAATTAGATGACAAAACTATTGTAAAATTGTCATATAAATGAATGTGTATACATTAACAAATAGCCAGTCTCCTTCTATTGATTCTATAATAAGTTCAAATAGACATGTAATCTAATCTGAACTATTTAGAATTGAGGTTGGCAAGATATTGCAATAATTTCATACATTCGCTAGTTATGTTTGGAATAAATACAATGCTTTTCCACTTGGTGTAGTGTCTCTGAATTTATATTATTACTTACAAACATATATTATGATGATTATTTAGAGGGGTATTGAATATATTTTATGCTTATTCTATTTTTCCCTCTTTG
Organism: Glaucomys volans; assembly: GCA_020662805.1. NCBI lineage: Eukaryota > Metazoa > Chordata > Mammalia > Rodentia > Sciuridae > Glaucomys > Glaucomys volans. Next base: position 26,560 of record JAJEJO010004830.1, read on the forward strand.
TATAGTTATCCAAACCCATTTTCAGCATTCGTTATTTGGGGTTTAATTTAAAAAGCTCCATGTTTTTTTAAGTTTTTAAATTACTGCCATGGAGACTGAGCAACATTCTACCCCTGAATTTCTCTGAATTCAGTTTCCAATCTATAAAATGTACCTGCTTATTCCCACTAAATCTTTACTAAGATTCAAACATGAAAAATATATAAATTTGAATGTGAATCATGCAGATGAAATCACTGCTTTGCCTTGGATAATTTCTTTATTGGTGGATGGACCCTAGAGTTATTGGAATAGGAGGGTGTTTCTGCACATTCCGATATTCTTGTTCCTGGTAGATAATTATGGCAAATGCAGAGTCAGTTCCTCTATATATAACCCTTCACAGTTCTTTCTAGAAACATTTTATCACCTCCAAATCAATTATTCCCCTTTAAGAGCATTCAAATCTAGTTGACAAAGTTGCTTATGAGATTGTTGTTCAAATTCACAATGTTAGTGAAACCTAAATACGTATTCAGTTTTTGAAGAACGGTAAAGAAAACAAACTAATATTATTTGATTGAGAGATATAAAAATCTCCATTTTCATATCTTAGGCCCACATCCTTCCTCTAGGGTTTTAAGTCATGAGATAGAAGATTGAAATATCAGCAAGGCAAGACATCTGAGATAGCAGCTAGAGAGGCATAGAAAATGATGGTAGATTAATGGTTAGTGTGCAGTGTACATCATCTCCTAGTTATCTATTTTCTATCTCTCTATCCAAATTATCTCTCTATCCTGAATGTTACAAATGCAAGACCCATTTTTTTTATTTATCACTGTGTGATTAGCTTGTTATGGTTAATTAGCCCAAAAAAATTGGCATACTTTTGTTCTGATGTAAGAATAAGAAATAGGAGTTTTTGTCAAAGTAATATATAGTAAACATTTTGGTAAAAATAACCAAAGATACCTACCTATTGCTTTCCTTAGTTACTCTTATGGTTTAGTCAGCTTTGTCACTGCTGTGATTGAAAACCCCAACCAGCACAACTGTAGAGGGGAAGAATTCATTTGAGGGATTTCAGAGATCTTAGGCCATAGAAGGCTGACTAGGGGGTTCATGGTGAGGCTGAACATGGTGGAGGAAGAGTGTGGCAGAAAGGCAGGAGAGACTCTATTCACCAGATACAAATACATACCCCAAATCTCTACTTGCTCCAGCCATACCCTACCACTTCAGTTACCACTCAGTTAGTCCCCATCAAGGGATTAAATCACTGAGTGGGTTAAAACTCTCACAACCAATCATTTCTCCTCTGAATCTTCTTATATTGTCCCACACATGAACTTTTGGGGGACACCTCACATCCAACCATAACATCTTCCAATGTATGTCACAAAGCTCTCACAGGCTTAAGAAGTAATTATTATCATTCACATCTTCCAGAGGAGGAAACTAAGACCTCAAAAGCTACAAATCTATAGTTTTATGACTTAATATGTAGAAACATTTAGGTCACTCAATTTTGTTCCAGAGAGGGGATGAAGGTCAATGGTAGAGGATTTGTTCTAGTATGTGCAAGGCCTATATTCAATATCCAGCATTGTAAAAGTATGAAAGTAATAACAAATAAGTGACTCATGTGTTAAAACATTCTGTAACAGACTATGAAAGAAATCAGACCAAGTTACTTTAGCTACTCTTAGACTTTATAAAAAAAAAAAAAAAAACCTGAACAAATAAGCACACATCAGTTTGAAATGACAGTTCTGTTAAAAGAAATAACTTCTTCAGGAAATGCAATTATTTGGGCAAAAAAAAAGTATTTCATATTTTAGCATGTCAAAGAAAAACTATTGTTTTAAAATACCAAAGAGTTTAGCTTATTATGTCCATTTACTTTCAAGAAAATTGATCAATAGATCTGAAGTAAAGGAAATTCCCCAACTAGAAAAAAATACCTTATTAAGGCTTCATTTCAATTGCTGTATTTGACATCTTCAGAAGATAACATTTATAATGATGGAATTAGAGTTTTATAAAATTTTTGAGCAGATAATTTTCCTAAGGCTGAAAGATAAAAAGGACATTATTACAATATAGATTGTTATTATCAAAATCTGCAGTGAATAGTTCTTGGTAATTTCAAAGAAAATGAAAAAGGGTGGTGGATGGCCTCCAGAAATTTGCATATTAAAATTCACATCCTCTCTCTTGAATACATATATCAAAAAGCGTATGAGAGGCCTCCAAGCACCATCAAACTACCGCTAGCAGGAAACAGGAAAATACCACCAGTTGTAGAATTAAATTTTCAGTGGATCTATACTGGTCATTTTCCCTGAATGCTTAAAAGCCAGCTTAGTCTGCTTAGAGGACTTCTAAAGGCATTTCTGTTTGGTTAGCTTTCGTCTCAGTGACAGATGTTAATTGCTTCCAAATTTCCTTTCTCTGAGACAGACAGCCTTTTTACTAATTTCTGACTTAATTTTCAGGAATTTTTCTGCATGTTTATCATCTTTTCCACAAAAAGAATCTCATGGTAAGTGTGTGTGTGTGGGGGGGGTGCTTTTACTGAACATCATTCTAAGGAAGGACATGCAGAGCTAGCTGGAGATAGTTGCATAGATTTATTTTTATTTTATTGAAAGATCATAATAATAACTGTCTAGATATTTCCAGTCTTCCACTGTTGTAAACTGCTGCAATGAATGAGCTGACTCATAATCGTGTAGCAAAAGTGGAGCTATACCAGGACAAACATATATAAAAAATAAAATTATGAGAGGCACGATGGTATGTGTTTTAAACATACATATGTAAAACAGAGATAAAATATGTACACAAATAGTTATGTAGGTGTATTTGTGAATTTTCTGTGGATATATACATTTCCACGCACATCAGTCATACATTAGGATGCCTCACCTACACAAGACAGCTCTATTTTGTTTCATTTTTTTCAATATTTGCCAATATTAATTTACATTATCTCATTATGAATGAAGTAGAATGTCTGCCTGTAATTAAAATCTATTTATTTTCTGAAAATTTTCCATTCGACTTTTGCTCCTCTTTTATACTTATTCTCAATGATTTGTAGAACTTCTTTATACACAAGAAATTCCCTTTTTATGTAACATTTGAAAATTTACCCTTACTGTTAAAAATTGAAATATAAGCCTGAATTTTCAGATTTGTTAGCATCAAACAGGAAAACTCTGTGTTTTCATCTTGGTAGTGTATGGTCTTATCCCTTTGACATTTTCCTTATCAATGGGACTTATTTTGACCAATCATGAGTTAAAGGATGTGATGGGTACCAAATCACAATTCCTTTGCAGGACTGGCCTTACATCCTGGCATTTTGTGATACACAACGAGCAGGGGTTTCTTAGTCACAGTGACCGTTAGCCTGGTCACCATCATGTACAGGTACAAAGACCTGAGCCCAACCACAGCCAGAACCCACATCCAGCTGGGGCTGCAGACAAAAGCAGAGTCCCCACCACAACTCTGTCTGCATTAGCTCACCCTCCTGCACCCAGAGGGTGCAAGTGCAGAACAAGGAAATTTCCTTGCAGTACATCTCTGTGAGTGTGTGGCCTCGTGTTCCACAGCCACAGCTCAGCTGAGTAGAAGTGGACAACTTCCAATTGTGAGGATCTCTAAAAACATTGCAATTTAAAAATTCTGATCATTTGAATGTATTATTTCAGTTCTACTTCTATGATTTGTATGCTGTTGAGAAATGCCTCACTCTTAACAAAGTGAATTAAAATTAGTTTAAAATTAGATATGCTGTGTTTATTTTATTACATTTAATGGTATTTTTCTTTAATTATTGAATAATTGTGCATATTCAACTAACTTTAAGAAATATAACAAAATAATTTGTTTACTATACCAAGGAAATATCTAAGAATAAATTTAATAATAAATGTACAATATTTACATAGAGAAGTTTATAAAATCACTTTCCTTTCCTAAAACATTGAAACAGAAAAAAATAGAAATTATATTTTTTAAATGAAGCTGAAATTAAACTGATATAAAAATAGCTCAAAACAGCAAAAAAAAAATACAATTACAAATCATTTGTCTTATTGAATACCAATGAAAAAAAGTAGAATCCAGAAAATAGAATCCATATTCAACATGGCATTAATTTATTATAACCAAATAGGATTTATGTTGCAAGATGAAGATATTTTGGTGTTAGAGTGTTTTCTTCACCATTTGGATAAATGAAAATAAAATATTTCCTTAGCCAATAGATAATTTAAAATGCAATATCTGGTCTTTACCAGCATTTTTAATTAAGAATGCATAATTCTTAATAGATAAGCTTCTATCTTTTCATTGGATAAAATTCAGTGTCTTATAATAGCATACTCTTAATGTTGCAGAAACATGGGATTTTTGAGAAAATATTCACTTCAAGCATCATAAGAAGAGCATCTTCTTCTTTCTTCTCCTCCCCTTTCTCCTCCTGTCCAGTACTGGATCTTCCTCTGTCTCTGTGTGTACAAGGGTGCATACAGGGGTGTCAATTAATTGAGTTTTCTGTAGGTCCTTCTGAGAGGTTATGACTTCAAAGATGACCTTCTCACCTCTTTCTAAGTTGCAGGTTTTGTCTAAATTCTCCTGGGCAAGGAAGTCTCTTTAGCCTTTGTCGAGCTTTCTCTTTAGCCTTGGTAGAGCTTTACAGAGCACTAGTGAGGAGCAAGTGCCTGCTCATTTGCATCTTCATATATCAGTTTTCATCCCCTGGGTCTACAAAGTAAATGTAGTATGTTGAATGCCCTGGATTTCCTTTTGGGTCAACGTGCAAAATTTCCTCTGTCTATGCTCAGTTGACCTATTAGAATGTGGCTATTCACATGCCCAGAGTTGGAAACACACACACATGTGTTGGAATGTGAGTGTGTATTTAGCCTTCTAGGTATCTCTTTGTGCCATGAATAGTCCACATTAAGAGAACCCCCTAAGCTTGTTCTATTGAGTTTCCTTATATTTTTTGCAATAAGTCACTCTGCTTAAAAAATTGGCCAAATGTCAGTTCCTAAGCAAGTTTGCTTAATTTTGAAAACACCGAAGCAGTTTTAAGCATAATTGCATGATATTTAAATGGTATATTTTCTGATATCCTTAATTAGATGCACAAACAAGAGAACTGATGGAAGAGAAGTCAAAAATATCATAAAGTGAAATGCAGCAAGTGAGAAAGAAGTCAAATGGACATTGACTGGATATTGAACACTAGCAGACGTTCAGAGTGCTTTTTGAATGTCTGTTAAATGAATTCCATATTAGACACGGAGTGGGTTTGGGAAGTTTTCAGCAGTAGCAAACCTTGAGCCTGTATGTTGCTTTAAGTTTACAAAGCACTTTCATATGCTGCCCCGTTAATCCCCACAATAAACCCAAAGAGTAAAATATCATTATGGCCCTCTTACAACTGAGGAAATGAGGCTTAAGAAGATTAAGGTCCTTATTTCAAGTTACATGTGTAATATGGGCCTGAGAGGAGGTTTAGGCCCAAGTGTTTTGAAGCCAGAGCAGCGCTCTGTCTCACACGGAGGAATGTTCTAAGTAGAAGCTGCTTCTGATGCCAGTAGCAGGTCAGCAAGGCACCCAGAAGGAGGAAATCGTAGTTTGGAAAGAAGCAAATTATAGTAGAGGAAGCTGAAAATTAAAACACATCCCTACCAAGTGGGAGATGCATGAAGGTTGGGACACTGCACATTTTTCATTGCAGAAATCATTAACACTCTTATTGAATGTATGCTTCCACTAAACTTTGAAGTAAGCTGAGGAGATATAGGTTTGTTTGTTAAAAAAATTATGTCAGGACTCATGTTCAAAGAAGGGTCATCACTGGGCAACAAACAGTGTAAAAATTAAGAGTATCTGGAAATGGGAGGACTTTAAAGATTGTTCTAGAAGGAAAAGCTCATACATATCAAGAACAACGGTTACTTTCAAAGACTAAATTTATGAAACCACTGTCATATTATGATGGAATGTAGTTCTTCTGAGACTTTTGTAATAGTACAGTGGTTTATTCTTTGGGTTTTGTTTGAGATTATCGATTAAGCAAGTGAATATTTTACACAAGTCACCTAACATATTTTATATGTCACTTTTGAATTATCTTCATCTCTACTTTCATTTTATATATTTTTCCTTTGCTTATTTTATTTATCCAAAGTCATCATCAGTGGGCCTTCAGCTTCGTGTTCATTTTGAAAGTCATTTATTTATTTACTTCAAAGTGTTTTCTGTGTGTTTTCTATCATCTCTATTCTGAGTTTGTCTAACCTAGATTTGCACAGTTCTCTTGCATCTTCTCTCACTGTCTTCATTTATTTCAGCTTATATTGAAACTTTCCATTGAGCTTTAATCTCCTCTCTGGCGTTTTTTCTTTGTGTGTGAGTGTGTGTGTTTCCTTGTAACAGTAGTATGAAATCACTGGGGTTTCTTTGTGTGTGTGTGTGTGTGTGTGTGTGTGTGTGTGTTTCCTTGTAACAGTAGTATGAAATTACTGGGGATGTTCTTGTTCACATCAAATTGATTTCATGAAATCTTAGGAAGAAAAGATGAGTCAGAAAGATTTTCCAGGTCCCGAGCCCTGATGCTCTCTTCTGTCCTTTTAAGATGTGGCTCCTCACCACTTGAACTCTCTTAGCAAGTTCCTGTGTTCATTTTAAATATAACTCTCTTGGTTTCTCTTCTGACAAGTTTAGATCATCTTTCAAACATGCCCCCCTCCGTGTGGGGCTGGAGGTGGACCACATACTGGGGATTTCATAGACTCCGGTGTCTTCTGGCCACTCCACCCTAAACCATAGATCCATGGTGGCAGTTCTCAAATTAGAGTAAATGAGAAAAAGTTAGGATTTTAATGGCACCCCTGAGATGTTCTGTTTTACCTCCAGATGGCAATTCTGTGCTCCTGTTTGCACACTGTCCACTACTTGAGCGACTCAACTCCTTCTCTTTCCTCCAGAGGGAATGTCACTATGATCTGAAGCCCCCTCCAAAACTTGCTGAAATTTTACTTCCCCTGTGATGGGACTGGGAGGGGGGACCTTCCTGAGGTGATGGAGTGACCAGAGCAGCACTTTATGCACAGATCTGCATGGCTGCTCAGAACCAAGTTCTTATCCTGGGAACAGCTGTACTACCTAGCTGCACTCTCACCCAGAGGTTTCCTGGTGCTCTTGCTCTCCACAGGGCTCTCAGGCCATGTGGTCCCCTCCCTTGTTATATCACAGTAAGAAGGCCCTTGTCGAACACAGTGCCATCATCTTGGATGTCCAGCCTCCAGATTTGTGAGCCAAATGAACTTCTGCTGTGGTAGGTCACGCAGTCTCCAGCGTTCTGTTACAGCACCAGGGGACATACTGAGACAGTTGGCACAACAACTCACACATTGCTCTAGTTGATTTGTGTCCCCAGCTCATCTATCATGATTTCTTGGAGCGGGCGTCACCCATGGGGTTTGCTTTTGGTGGAACTTGCTATGTGAGCTTTTGAGGAGAAAACCTACCATCACTCTCCAGAACCGCCACTCCCCAGCCTCCTTTCAACAACATGGGAGTACAGCTTCCCAGGAAGTCCTCAGCAGCCCCGGCCAGTTCATCCTCAGATCTGTACCCTAGTGTATTAAAAGGATAGACTGCTTAATGTAATCAATGGAATAAAGACTTACCTTTTTATACATAAAATGTTAATGACTTTGTACACAGAAGTGCACACACTCTGATGATATTTGGACATTGATTTAGTTCTTTACAAAACATTCTCATTTCCCTTTTATGACATTTAACATCTCAACCTGTCCAGCTTCGCCCTGACAGAGTAGTTTTATTAATTTGAACTTACTGTAAAGGGGAGCTCTATTTTCCCCCTTTATTCTAAATATTCCAAATTATCCCTTCTAGTCCAGTTAAATTGGGGGGCGGGGGAGAAAAGTCTTAGCAAAGAGAAATGAAATACTTCTAACGGCCAGAGAGATCTAGATCTACTTGTGTAATTTCAAGGAAATAAAATAATTTTTTCTCCATCCTTCCAGGTTGTATATTAATTATATTAAGAAAATTAAAAGTTAAAAGGCAGTGGTGCATGCCTATAATCCCAGCCACTTGTGAGGCTGAGGCAGGAGAAATTTAAGTTCAAGTTCAGCCTGGGCAACTAAATGAAACTGTCTAAGAATAAAAAATAAAAATTTAGAAGGGATGGCAGAGCACTCCTGAATTTAATCCCCAGTGTTAATAATAACAATTTTAAAGTTTTTAAAAAGAAAAGATGAAAGTAGAATTCAAATGCATGGAAACTATTTCTACATTTTTATATGGTTCAGCGATGTTTACCAAGTTTACCAAGTAAACCGTATGTGAGTGGCACTACACCAGGACACCACAGTTTATACTCTGTCACAGATGTACTAGAAGTACGTCTCCTTTATGATAATATTTTATGTATATCAGTTCTCCCCTGGGGCCAGACCATTTGTTGATATTGGTGGCCCTGACTCATCCTCCACTCAGACTCTTCAAGGGGCCCATGATATGTGACCGTATAGTCTGGTAGTTTAGTGAATTCAGGGTTTGTGGCATCTCCGTGGTATTTCCTAATTATCCATCTTAACAGAATTTGATAATTTAGTCAAACAATATGTGATTTAAAAATTTTAAACCCAGCTTTATTGCACGACATGCTTATTTGGCTTCACTAATTAATAGTCAATTAAAAAACATTTGCCAACAGTTAGGTTTCATGAAACTAATCTGTGCCTGGCACGGGGGCCAGTGTGGAGGTACAGGTTACAAACACCTCTACTTCTGCTCCCTGATATCATCATGCCAATATGTACACAGAACCCCTTCGTAGGACCTTAAATATGGGGTCTTCTAAAACATTCAGTATTCTTTACAGCTAAATATTTTTCCAGAGTTGCTTAAAATGTTTATCCTGGGGCCAAATAACATTTTCAAAGATGACTCCTGCATTAAACAAATATCATTTTTCACCTGAATAATTACACAGTTTTTGCCTGAGAAGAGTAATTACGGAAAACTTGGGGGACTTGAAGTATCATAGAAAAGGGCAGGGGGCTCTGGGTTTATGTATTGTGGTTTGGATCACTCAATCAGAATCTTAAAACTATTTAAAACATTAACTCCTCCCCAGCTGTGTAGATCTAAGTGAACTGGAAACGCGGTGTGCGATGAACTAAACCAAAACCACACCCAGGACACCGGCAAGAACACAGCCTCGTGCACTGCGGAGCCCAGTCCTCAGAGCCAGGATGGAATACGATGCAGACACTCCTGCCCTGGTGATTCCCCCTGTTGAAGACTGACCCTGAAGTTCTCTGGGTTGTTTCCCTGCATCTGAGTAAGTGGTCTTTCTGTCTCATCAAAACACTTTTCCTTTTATCTCTCCTGATAAATGGAAGCCTTAGTTAGCTCTTCAAAATCAGTCATTCATTAATTTTATTTCAAGGTGTTCAGTGCTGTTTTTTTCCTCTCAAGTATTCATGTGTCTTTGCTTTTTAGGTGCAAACTCATGCAAGTTTTAACTTCATCTTGAAAACATCCACACAACAGAAAATGTTAAGTATCTCTTGTAAGACGTAGAATGATTACCAAGCTGCTTTCTGCTTCCAAAATTCTTGGATAGGTTACAAAGAAAGGCCAAAAAATGAATCCAAATTTATAGGAAGTCCAATATTTACCCTCTACTGGGCCACTACTTATACTTGATCTCCCTTAGTCTATTTAATTTACTTGCCTTATTGAAACCTTTAAACTAGTTTGGAGTGGGTTTTCTGGCCATTTTTTACAGGTGGAAAAACAGCGGGATCAAGATGGTAGGTTAATTGTCAGCGGAGGTGATGTCCTTGTGCTGGCCTCACAGACAGACTCCTTGGACTGCTCCCACAGTGTCCGGCAGGTGCCTTGGGGTCAGGGATGTGTTTTGCATTCTTTTATGACACATTCAGACAGGTGTGGTCATGAAACACAGATGAGAGGCTCAGAAAAGCAAAGTTCTTGTCCTCACCTGCCCCAGAGACAGGAACCATTGCTAGCCACATGGGAACACCTGGAAAGGACACCAGCCAGGGCACAAGGAGGCAGAGATAGCAGAGAGGAGCAGAGTCCAGGCCACAGGTTCTGTTGTGTTTTCCAAGTGAAAGGCAGAGTAGGGTCAGGAGAACACTGGAGGAGTGGCTGGTTTGGATCATTTCTGGTCTCTGAACTATGGGAACGTCTCTGGCTGCCCAGCTCCTGGCCAGGCCCTGCTTAAGGCTAACCTTGCTGGCCTAGGTGCACAGGTCACACCCAGGAGATCTGGCTTAGACGAGTTTGCAAATCCAAACCATTTTCCTGCCTGGGCCCTTTGTTGCCAATAAGAATTGTCCTGGGAGGCATGTCAGTTTCTCCCCTACCCAGAGAGGGTTTGTAAGATGTTAATACACCACAATACACAGAGAATTTAATTTAAAAGTATAATGCAGGGAGACATTCACGTGGCTAGTCATTCCCTGCAAAATAATCTTCTATTATTTTTCAAGGTAAAATTGAAGTTGTAGAATTGATATCTACTTGTGTAAGTGACCTGTATTTTTTGACATTTATCTAATCTTAAAATAGCAGTGTAACCCCAAGAAATAGAGGTAATCTAAAAATCAACTGTGAGCACTTGTTTGCAAGGATAATAGTTAGATAAAAATGCATGTGATACTGTCACATATTTTGATCAAAGTCTCCTTTACTCTTTCTCAAAATTTTAACAGAAATTCTTGCTGTGCTTCTCCTAGTCGACAATATCTCACAAATAGCACATTATAATAAGCTTAACTTAGAACTACATGGATGAACAAGAATCAGTGTTTGGCTTTTAAAAGTGTAGTCATCAAAGAATAGCTCACCTATGTGTCCGTCTACTTTCTCTTGGTGAGAAGATGGCAATGCAGGGTGCTGTTACCATCTTTATACATAGTCAACCCCTGCAGTTCCCCTGGTCACTCCTCAAAGTTAGAAACTGTGCAAATGTCAGCAATAATGATTTCAAACAAAACGCTCAATTCAAGAACAAAAGAAGAAAAGAAAAATGAAATCCACTGGGAAATACCAATATTGTGTTCAGGAATGGGGTATTGCTGGCACTGGTTACTGTTTATATACAGAGAGGGAGAGAGACGAGAGTGTAGAGAAATACAGACGAGGAGAAGAGCCATTAATGACAAATGGAATATACACTGAAAAGTTAAGGGTGTCCTCAACCATGAGATGCCCTCACTCGGTGGTTCCCAGCAGTTTTTGGTTCAAAAAAAGTCAAAGTTGTCTTAGTCTGAGTTCGTTTCTTAAGCAGATAGAGAGACAGATTTGGGGAAAGGCAGGTTGTTTGGGGCAAAGTGAAGGCAGTACTGGGGTGTCAAGTGGAGATGGTGAGCGGCTGCAGTGTAATCCCACTGGGAACTTTCAGAACCAGAAAAGAACATGAGACTCAGAATAGCACCCCAGCCTGCAGTCAGGGGATGGAGACCACATCCCTGCAGTGGGTCTTGCTTAGGGGAAAAGTGGGTGAGAGAACTCCCCTGGTCAGTGCTAGAGGGCCCTGGATGGAAGATAGCGTGCACAGGGATTTGGCCTGACACCAACAAATTCTAATAATTTATCCTCAAGGGTGTGTAAATCCTCAGATCATGTGAAGAATCTGGGATCATATCATCACTATGCTTTGAAGAGTCATAAATATCTGCAGGGTGCAGTTACAATCATCAGGTCAGAAAACAATATCCTAAGGTACTTCTGGGATTCAATAAATTCGAAAATAACTTGGTTAAGTAAAATGAAGAAAAATTATTTCTTGTAAGATCTGTCAAGCAATTTTATTGAATATTGTTCATAATAAGTGCCCCCCCAAAAAAGAGAGGGGTATTTACAACCTTTTCTTAAAATAGGACATTAATTTGTTACTTTTTTTTTAGACACTTAGAAGTGCCACCTTCGTGAAGTTTACATTGTACTGGAATTCATCTGAAGACAATAAACATCATTAAATAAATTGTCTCGTGGTATAAAAAATTGAATGGTTTGGAGAAAAATGAAGAGAGGTAGAGAGTGCTGGAGTAGAAGAGAGAGGTGGTTTGGGAGAGGATTTTGGATGTTCTCATCACAAGGAAATGAGCCAGGTTGAAGATGTTGGATAACCTAAACATCTTGACTTCATCAAGATACAATGTCTGAATGCACGAAAACCCATAAAGGTGCATAATTACTATCTGTCAATAAAGCAATAGAAATTAAAGTAAAAGAAAAAAGTAGGCTGGTCAGGTGTTATTTGACAAGCTAACTGAAGGATTCCAGGGCTGAAATCATCCTGCTATTTAGAGGAAAGTTATTTCTGGGTGAGGACACAGGAAGGAAGAACCCTGTGGCAGCAGTGGACAGAAAAGGGGTCAGTGTGGCTGCAGCAGAGTGAGCCCAGTGTGTCTAGCAGATGATCTCAGAGGTGACAACGAGGCCAGAAACGTGGGTGAGGAGAACTTGGGCTCTTACTGAGTTAAATGATAAAACTACATTCAGGCTGGAAATCATTTTAGCTCGAGCCAAGGGTAGCACTGAAATTTGATGAAAAATGTTCTGCATACAACTTAAATTTAGAACAAGATAGATTTCCTGATGGTTGAATATAAGTTGAAAAGGAAAGTGAGGTGTCACACCAGTATCTCTGAATGTTTTTGGAGAGGAAATAGAAGCAGAGAATGGGCAGGTGGCTGCCTTGGGCTGGATCTGCTGAACCATAGAGTACATAGAGTTACCAACATGGCATTGTGAACCTTAAATATATTAAGAGGTTTGATCTCATGTGAAATATTCTTACCAACAACACATACACACCCATGCGCACACACACACGCGCACACACACACATAAACACACACAAAAAGAAACTAAAGGAAAATTTTTGAGATGGTGGATCTGCTTATTACCTTGATTGTGGTGATGGTATTATGTATATATGGATATGTCCAAATTCATCAAAATTCATGCTTTAAATATATGCAATGTTTTATGTATCAGTTATATAAAAAATGAATAAACAAAAATAATTGGGTTATCATCAACTAATTGTTAACTGAGATCACCTGTGGCCCAATAGTGCTTGAACAGGACTTTATTGTACTTTGGGTTCTGCTCTGTTTAAGGTTTCTGTCAGATATCCAAGAAGAGCAGTTAAGTAAAAAGAAATGGAAGTTCTGTGATAAACACATTTGGAAGAATTTCACACGTAAAGTCTTTGAAATCAAAAGTCAAGGTGAGCTAACCCAGAGAGTGGGGATGGGCTCCAGTTCTGGGGAGTGAGTTGGGTGGCAAGCCTGTGGGAAGGGAACAACAGGAAGATGAGTAGCCAGGACAAAGACCGAGACAGAACTGGCAACCATAGGGGGGAAAGTTGGTCAAAATGGAATCATGGGAGCCAAGTGAAGAAAGGCGTTCAGACCAGTTGCAAGTGCTGTTGGGGTAGTATGGACTTAGAAACTGCTTGGGGAAATTCAGAAGAGACTCAAGCTCATTTCAGAAAGATTCAAAATATCTCTTAAGAAAATTGAAACAAAAAAAGACTTCTCTCATTAACATAGTTACAAAAGTCTGAAATAAAAAAAAGATAAAATCTAACTCTGCATTAAATTGAGAATATGCCATATCCCAAGTACCCTTGGGACTTAACCTAAAAATTAAAGAAAAATATTTGCATCTTCAGTATTTTTCCAATATCCCACATCACATTGTGTAGTCATTACAGAAATGGCCACTATGGAAGAATCTGAAAAGACACATATGAACTTCCTCACTGAGCTGAGGGAAAGGGCAGGGTATGTCCTTAACTAAAATGTGCAAGATCTGTGACAAAATGACAGTCAACAATATTCTAAAATTTTAGGGACTTTTTTTTTTTAATGCTAGGAAGAAGTAAAAATGCCTCGTTTTCATTATTCCGATTTAACATCTGAAATTTCCAATCAACCAAGTGGCAGAAAAAACAGTTAGGTGTCCATGTTGCAAAAAAATTAAATAGATATATTATTACTTACAGATTTTATGGGTATATTTTTGAAGTAGAAAACTGGAAAGTACCTAGAAATATTATTAGAACATTTCTGTAGATTAAGAAAAGTGCTGTATTTGGGCTGTATTGGGGTTTTCTATAGGAAGAGAACCAATTAGATATATATATATAGAGAGAGAGAGAAGCTGGATGGCCCCTTGATGACCATCTGCAGTTTGGAGAGCTGGGAACCAGTAGCTGCTCAATCCAAGAAGCTAGAGTCTCAGAACAAGACAGATCAATGATGCCACTCCTGTCTGGGACCAAAGGCCTGGAAACTCTCTGGAAAGCCACTGGTTCGAGTTTGCTTTGAAAGAGTGAAGGGGCTGGAGTCATATGTTCTCAGGTAATCACAGCTGTAATAAAAGAATCTGCTGAAAAAGAATTAAGTTTGCCTCTACTGCTGTTTCCTTATTCTTCCAAGTTTTGTTCCATCCAAGCCTCCAAGTCCAACCTATTGGACTGCACTATCCATAACTAGGGTGGGTCTCCAGTTTGATGTCCTACATGCCGATCATTCCAAGAAACACCCATGTGGAGACACTCAGAAGCCTCTTAATCTCGGGCATGTCTTAATCCAATCAAGTTAACAATTCAGAGTAACCATTGCATGTGCTCACATAGAAGTTATATTTTTCCAATCAGCAACATATTGTGAAGCAAAATAAAATTATAAATTATATCTGAAAAATTTATGTATGTTTGGAAAATCAAAAATGTTAATGAATTTATAATATAATAACCATTATTTATATATTCAAAATAAAAGCCATCAGTGAAAATTAAATTGAAAGATGGAAACAATTGAGAGGCATAAGATATCATTAAATATAAAGGCTATTATCAAAAATAATGATTATAAAGTTTTATGAAATGTCAACAAAAATATCTCCAGATTTGAGAGAGAGAGACGTTTTTACTTTGCCTGTGGTGGAAAAATAAGAAAAATTTTTTGAACAGTCATTAGTGAAGGATAAACAATCATGACATCTTTCAATAAAAGGAATGATGAAGAATTTCTACTTTCCAAACAGGCACAAATATTGTCATTTAAGTGATTTAATTCCAAAATTCAGTCTTATTTGCCAAGGAGAAACCTCAATGCTTTTCCATCTATAGAGTCCAACAATCCCCAAATCCTGCCATTCCAGCTGCCTCATTGCTGCTTAAATCTATCTGCTTCTCTTCATCACCATTCTCAATAATTAGGTGAACATATCCCCAACCTGCATGAATTATGACTACTACCTTTAAAGCTCTTCCCTGCCTCCAGATCCTCCAAATCCTCCAATAAACCCTGCCTCATCCCTCACGATAACTGCTCTCCATAGGATATTGAGAGTCAACATTGAAAATGCAAATTGTCAAATACCTGCTTTAAAAAATCCAGCTCTGCTGGCTTTCCATTTCCTTCAGAGTAATCCTCTTGTTTCTATCTATATTAACTGAGGTTATCTATCACATCTCATGTTTTCCTACTTCCCACCTGCATCCCCTACATTAAAAAGCCATCATAGAAATGTGTGCCTCATGCTCCTGGCTGTTCTGCTCTCCTCAATTACCCTCCAGTAATCCACTGACACACAGTCCACATCCAGTGTAGTGCTGCTTGCTTAGACTCTCTGCTATTACTGGTTCCTATGGATCCATATTTCAAAAATGCATTTCCTTCCTCATCCCTTCCAAATTGCACTGTAAGCATTCTGAAGGCTGAAATTATCTCCTTGACCACTTGTTCCATTTGTAGTGTCTCGGTTAACAAATATTTATTGAAAAATTGAGGAGTATTAAAATAGTATAGAAATCCTTAGCAGTGTGGTTAAAATATAGAAATAGAAAAATTCATGACTCAGTAACTTTTAGTTTATGGTAAAGAGCCATTCCAAATCTGACAGAAAGGACAAATCCATTACATAAATGTCACTTGGCCAACAGGACAATGATTGGGATGTAATGATGCTAAAAGCCTATTTCTCATCAGAAGCCCAAAGTAAATTAATGGCTTATCATCAACCAGAAAAAAGTATAGACAGCTATTTGTTTTTACCTGAGGCCTTTATCTTGTTTGAGATGAGCAACAAAAGAATTCAAAAGGTGGAAAGAGTTCATATATTAAATTAGGCAAAATATAAAACACTCAATATAGCATGGATATATAAAAATTAAACTATTCATGACAAATTTCAAGAATAAGTTTGATTTATATAGATAATAAAAAGCAATTTTGTACAATTTATATATGCTTTCAGATATTTGCTGATATTTTAAAACTTATAATGTGAATAAGCAAAAAGCAAAAGAGAATTTTTGGAATTATTCTAAATTTGAAAAGTAATGCATTTTTGTTCATTTGGAAAAGAAAAGTATATAATATCATCCTTTTCTAGTGAATATCTGGGATGTATCAGATAGTTCATGAGAAAAGACCCAGGATTGGGATGCAAGCTTGGGAATTTTCAGCAACTAAAGAGATCACAAGCAAAAGTTTGGATGAAGTTACCAGAAGAGGTAGATCCAGACTCGAAGTCTCCAGAGACAAAGTCCTGTGTGCAAGGAGAGACAGGGAGAGTGGCCTGTCAAGCAGGAGGCAAAGAAGTGGAAATAGCATCCTGAGGACAAGAAAGACCACCTGGCCAAGAGAGGGATCCCACACCGAGGCAGAAGTCATGGCTTCAGACGAAGACTAAAACTGACCTGGACCTGAGGTGAGGATATTCCATGAGGTCACTTAGGAAATGGAACCAACCCCTTATTTGACTGAAAGAAACAAAATCTTCTTATGGGAACATAATTGAAATAGTCTTGAATAAAACAATAACCAAACTATCCAGTTTTGCCTTAAAAATCATAGAGCATCAATAAATGGAATTTGGCATGGAAATGTTAAAAAGGAAAGTTTAAAGACTGAGAAATACAGTAACATTTTCCCATTACGTAAAAAAGTTGAGTAAAAACAACTTTGTCATCATTTTGAAGGAATCTGTGGAGACGTTCATGAAATTCCTCACATTATCTGGAATAACAGGCTACTTCCTCACGTAGCGAGTGATATATGTGGATTATGTGGGGGGAGTGGTTATGGCTTTCAATTTATATTTTTGCTCTTGAATCATCAAAGAATTTACGGAGCTCTTTTTTAGACAGTGCATGCTGTCACTTGTATATGTTTGTGGGGACCTGTCCTCCCCACCCAGCTCTCTGGTGACTGTGGACCTTTTTTGAGGTGCATGGTTACATCACAAGCAGGAATGGGGTGTGTGGTGGCTGCAGCTATTCTAGTTGACTAGGGCAGATGTGCTCACTGGAGTGTGTACCCTGGATCACAGAACAGCCTCTGTGTCAGCCCAGGAAACGAGATGTGTAAATACTGTCCCTTGTGTATCCAAGTTGGTCATATGGGAAAGGGAGAGGAATTGGATTGCAGAAGAAAGAGAGTGTGCAGCAGAGGAAGAGATAGCTGGGCGTGGTAGAAAGCACAGGCAAACGGGAGGTGAGAAAACAGGCTAGGTTCCCAGGACTGGCTCAGTCCTTTCCTTGGAGTCAAATTCCAGTCCACCTCCTGGACTTGAGGCTCTTTGATACACACCTGTATCCTTACAGGACACCCTTTTGCTACTGAAACTCATGCAAGTTAGATGAGGACTTAACGCTCAGATAATTAGAGCTAATATGTTAATTTTCATCTTTATTTTCTGGAGTCATGAGCACATAATCTTGGAAAATGAGAAAGGTATATAGTCAGAGGCTTCATCTTCCAGTGAGGAAAAATTAGTTTTCAAGACTCAAGAACTTCCATTCAACTATTCTTCCTAATGATTTGAAATCCAAACAAGCAGTCTGCAGTCAGGATCAGCATTTCCACATGTTGGAGTAGAGATAGGAAGAAATATTCAATCATAAATAAACATGTGTTATGTGTTTATTTTCAAATCACGGACTCCTCCAAATGCTATTATATCTCTACTGCACAGAAAAAAAATATAATAATGATGATGTAGAAGGACTTTGAGTGGAGTATTTTGGCTTCTTGCTTAGAGTACTATATAGGAATATTTTTCAATGTAACTCTTTGAGTTCTGATTGCTCTAAGAAAATCATTCATAAATCAAAAACAATTCCACATTACTCAGAAGCTTCTTCACACAGTAAAAACAATTTAAACAAACTCATAAGCTGTGCAAGTCAAGACCCAGGGGCCTGTATGTCTGGCTCACGGTGACAACAAAGGGTTAACTTTACCACCCCTGATTTTACGGGTAACTTCAAACAGTCTCACCAAAGTCCTGAAAATCAGAATGTTTTCAACTGACAAAAACGATTAATGTCCCAAAATCATTGTGATGCAATTTCACGGGATGAAATTAGAGCCACTAAATCATTGCATGGTGAATCTAGCAGTGCCTTTGACAAGCACAGGATGTTTTCCCCTGTTTTTAATTATTGTTTTCTAAGTCATGAACCATGAAGATCTGTATTAATTCTCATGCGTAGTTGATCCATGTAGTACAATCTCAAGTTATTCCATTATTAAACTGTTCTAGTTCTTTTTTTTCATACAAAAAAGAAATGTAACAAGCATCGCGAAGTCATTTGAGAAAACAGTAACACACAAAACTCCAATATCACCTGTCGGTTTCTAGTCTTTTCTGACGTTTGCATTTTTGTACAGTTGACATTAAGCTTTCACATGAAATTATTCTTATAGTTAATTTCTATGTGAAATTAAGTCCGTAGTAGAACTTAGATTTCAGTTGTAGCAAAACAGTAAAAATAAACATTAGTGCAGAAAAGCATACTTAAAGAGCAAATAAGACTTAATGCTGATTTTGTGTTTAAGTTCATTTTTATTGTGCCTTATTATATGTCTGTCTAAGAGAATCAGGAAACTTGCTTACAGGCTAAACTGGATACCTGCTTTTGTAAATAAGTTTTTATTGGGTTATTGACATGCTCATTTGATTTCATATTGTCTACATATGATTTTGCAATAACAGCAGAGTTTGGTACCTACAATGAAATCAGGGTGACCCACAGAGGTGAAAGTAGTTATTATATATCCCAGTAAAAACAGGCTGTCAATCTCTGCTTTATAGGATTTCAAAGAAATATAACATTTGATTATTGCATCCAAAAGTTACACTCTATTTGAGCAGAAAAATAAGCATATCACATAAATAACCAACAACTTGCTTCAGCTTGTCCAATAAGCTTCCAAGCCACAGTTTTTTCATTTGGATAACCCAACTCACATTTCACTTTAAGTATTTTTAGTGATTTAGGGAAACTGATTCTTTTAGATAATCCAAGATGCATGATGAACTTAACATTTCAACATTTGAACTGAAAACAAAGGACATATTTTATTTCATTTATTTAGATATTTTTGAAATTGACATTTAATATAATGCTGATTTATACACTGTCCTTTGATTTAAAGACTAAAGTATGCAGTATCTGGAATTCCTTATTCAAACCTTAAAAAAAGGCATTTATCTCTGGTTGAGAATATATGTATGGGTATAAAATATAAACATTTCCACGCGCAGATATGTCTTATGATTTGATCAATGGCATCCAAAAGGAAAATAAATCCATGGGAAAAAAATTAACAGAGGATGATGGATTTTCCTAAGGTAGAGACTTTGAAGACTGCCATGTCTAATTGAGTGACTGGGGAAATCTCTTGAGATATGTAGAGAATTAATATTCTGGATGAAGAAGTACATTTAAAAAATGTGTTAGTGAAAAAAACATAAGATACAGGGCTGAAATATTAGTCAAGCCATCTGCGTTTCCCTTTCGTACATCAGCAATTATATGCTTGCAATGGGTACGAACAGTCTTTGCCAGAACAAATTTTCATAGGCTGGATCCTTCCTGTCTCTATGTGACAGTCTATAGGTCATTTCCACATAAGACTGGGTACTTCATACATGGGCAAAAAAGTGCCAAAGATTGATTTCTCTTAGATGTATTACATATTTAGAGTGTCTAAAATTTATAGACAATCTTACAAGTCACCTATTCTAAATGACATATTTCATTTGAGAGAATTCAGATTCAGCAAATATAATTAAGTAAATTATTTATGGATCTATTTTCCAAGTCAAAATAAACCTTTTTATTTTTCTCTAAAACATAGAGTATGTTGCCTAAAGTCTGTAAACTGGTGATTACCACAGTATAGACCCTGAAAATAACAGAAGTAGGATATTAGAAGCAGTCATCAGTTTAGGTCTGGCAGGTGTTATTCCTAGAAAAACTCACATAGGAAGTCACTGGCTTTATCATGGAAGAATATTTCCAGCATTCATACTGGTTATACATGTAAATCCTCTGTTTAACAGTGGGAGAATAACCCCAAAGTTTTTGACTTAATTAATCTCTTTCTGAGGCCCTTCACTATAAAACTTAAAATTTAAATAATGAGTAGAGACATAGCATTAAGTATCTTTCCACACTCGGAGGATGATTAATTATAATGCTAAAGCCCTGAGCAGGACATTGAATACTAATCTGATGACAAAGTTTGAAAATAAGCCAGGATGGTGCACACATCTGGGTGCTTTCTATTCTTTGGACACAGTAATAGGGAAGGAAAGTGTCCCATATTAACAACTGATGCTCATTCTACCTAACACAACCTCCTTAGAGTTTTAAGTTAAGGGAAAAAGTAAGTTTCTCATGACTTTTATACCTTATGCTTACCCTGGATGTTCCCCTCATTGACCTGAAGCCCTGCTCTGAGCTGTGAGATGTGCGATGCAGATCATATTCAAACTAAGTGAAGAAAGGAAGCAACAAAGACCAGAGAGGCCATTTCCACTTCTGTTTTCACATCAGCAATCCTGTTGTCGGTTGGCTTCTCCGAGAACCAAATGGTGTCCTGCAGTCCCAAGTGTCTGTGAGGTGGTTTTGATTTACAGAACAAACACTGGCTAGATTGCCCTGTATCACATGGATTCACTGGGGTGCTGTAAAGAAACTCAAAGGGCAAATGGATAAGAGGTTGAAAGATAAAGGTTATTAAACATTCTGCCAATAGACCCCAGCAGTAGGGAAGCAGGCTTCCACAGAAAGAGCTGGAAAAACAAGAAGCTCCTTCCAACCCGTTCCCATTGTTCCAATGGATTAACCATGCCCCACTGATAATGGGAGGGAAACAAAGTCCTCTGGATTCTTATTTCTAAATCCTCCTTCTCTAGGTTTGGCATTTAGAAACAGGAAAGCATATCAGGGCTGGCATCAATCTCCCTGAACATTAATAAACTTCTTCCCTCAATATGGATCAATGTGGTCATGACACCATTCTCGAAGTCTCTCACCTTGTTTCATTCACCTGGAAAGAGCACCATCCAACTGCTGGGTGCTGAGATTATGTTTCCATTAACTCACTGCTATTGTCCAGTTCCCTCTCCTTGCAGGGCACCTGAACACAGACACCTTTCTTATCTTACAAAGTTCATACTGATTGTTATGAATAAATGGAATTTTCAAAACTCATGAGTTTTGGTAAAATTTTTTTGAAGTAAAGCTACCTGTCCAACATTATCAAATGGACATCCTTTTGAGCATTTAGCGAAGTACAGATCAGCTCTTGAGTATGAGGAAACTTCCCTGAGCAGTGGAAATGTTAATTCAAAATGATCAGAGGATATAGAGCCAGGAATCCACCAAGGGCAGGCAACAGGTCCTGTTTCAGATGAAACCAGAGAAGCTCATGGTTCCCAGGGCTTCCCCAGAATGGGGACAGGATCCTACTCAAAGGTGAGAAATAAGTAGCTCTTGACTGACACAGTTCTGATCCTGTTAGGAGACAGACAGGTGTGAACACAAAGTTAAGAGAATAACTGTAAAATGGGCCCACAGTGCTGACCCTCACTTTCTTTCTTTTCCAAGAATCAATTCATTTGGCTGCTCTTCCTGGCCTACGTGGACAGGATATGTCATTTCTCACAAATTGCCTGATACTGCAGGATAAAAGCAGAGCCAAAATAATGTTGATAAGACGAACTCAAGTTACCCTGCAGTGGGAGATTTTTGTGAGCCTTTACATAGAACAGATCCTGAAACTCTGGGAGATAAGAATAAGTCCTCCAAACCATATAATTTATAGGACTTTATGGTTAAGAATCCAGTTAGAACTGGTCAGCATGGGCCGAGGTGAGTTGCCGTAACATTGGGGACTTAAAAGTATGATGTCCTCCTGCTGTCAGTCAAAAATCAAGATGTAGATCTGGGCAGAAGTCTCTGGAAACTTCTCTGGGGATCCCAAATAAAATTAGAGTGCAAGAGAGGCACTTTATTGAAGTGGTTCCCTCTTCTCCAAGAGGACCCACTCTCTCTCTTAAGAGTGTCCCCTTTCCACTTTCCAACCCCTTCAATAAGCCCACTCCTGTTACTCTGAGCAACATTTCTGAAATCTTTCAGACTTAATCACAATATTCAGGGTTTGAAGTGGGCTCTTCATGCTGCCTCAGTTTCTCAGAAGTCCCAGCTCTGTAACAGTCCCACATAAATACTAAAGGAAAACCTCAAAGTATCCAAAAAATTCCTGAGCAAATCACTTGCAACTCAGAGCAATTTTCAGGAATATTTAGAGGAATTTTAAAATGTCTAGTCCTTAATATATTAAGGCTCACTTCAATCAAACATTGTCATGTGGGTAAAGCAGCAGAAAACCATGACTTACAAAGAGGAATATAAATTCAATCAATCAAAACTAACCCAGAAATGACACCTTTTAAAAGTGCCAGACAAGGACATTAAGAAAGCTATTATCCTTGTGTTTACATGCTCTAAAAATAAAGTGTGGATATGGAAGATATTAAAAGAAGACCCCAAATGAACTTTCAGGAACAAGAAGTACAGTGTCTAAGATAAAGAATACACTAAATAAGATTAATAGCCGATGAACTATTGCAGAAGAACTTTAAGAACACAATTTACGTGTACTATGTAAAATGAACAGGGAAGAAAGAGCACAGGAAGAGAACATCATTAGCTGGGACCAAGTCTAAGGACCTCAATGCACCTATCACTGGGGTTCCCAAGGAAAGAAGGGGAGACAGAAACTTTGAAGAAATAATGGACTAATTTTAAAAAATCTGATGAAAATTACAAACTCACAAATCAAAAAATGTCAACAAACGCAAATGCTCCATAAGTGTGAGGAATACTGCCCCAGGGTTAGCCACAATCCCACTGCTGAAAGCCAAAGAAAAGAAAATCTTAAAAAGAACCAGAGGAAAAAAGGAACCAAGGAAGGTTGACAGCATCTTTTTTTTGTCAGAGAGAATGTCCACTGGAAGACACTGATCCCTTTAGATTCTAGACTCCGTGAGTTCAATACTTCAGAATTCTATAGTCAATGAAAAATCTCTCAAAAAGGGAAGGCAAAATAGACTTTTCAAACAAATTCTCAGAGAATCCATCACCAACAGATCTGTGCTGTAAGAACTGCTGCTGCAAGTCCTACAGGAAATAGGATGGGATGCTGCTGAAAGTGCATCTACCAGAGGGAGGGACACCTACACAGATGAGGTCATGTGGGAAGAGGAAACAGTCTTCTTATTATTTAAATATCTAATTATCTAAATGAACAGAATAGCAATGGAAAGTAAGAGCTATCGCATTTAGGGAAGTAATAAGTTATATCATGAAAATAGCATAAATCTATCCAGAGGATGCATGGAAATAATACTATTTAAAGTTTCTTTCAGTATGCATGAAATTGTATAATGACACTTCAAGATACTGTTATGACATAAATGTGCATGCCCCAAATTCCAAAGCAACTGCTAAAATATAGAACAGATCAGCAAATGACATGAGATACTGGATAACTTCAGAACACTCAGTTTCTGAACAAGCCAAAATAAATACATAAAAAACCCCACAAAAACAAAAAGAAAGACTATTAATAATGGACAAGTAGCAATGCAAAATGGTAGATTTAAAACTTTGTCTTTAGTTGTATTAAACATACATGGTCCAAGCATCTCAATATTTGTCAATTGTTTGTCAATTGTCTGTCAAAGGCCAGACTTTTATAGATATACATACATACATATATATATATATATATATATATATGTGTGTGTGTGTGTGAGTATACTTTATATATTATATATATAAATATACACATAAAATATCATATATGTATATGTATATATATCTTTTAGTTGTCAATAGACCTTTATTTTATTTATTTCTGTGTGGTGCTGAGGATGAAACCCAAGGCTCACACATGCTAGGAAAGTGCTCTACCTTTGAGCCCACAAAGGCCGGACTTAATTTCACGCTGCCTACAAGTAATGTGTGCTTTAAATATAAGGACAAAAATGAGTTAATAGCACAAAAACAGGAAAAGTTTAAGCAAGTCTGTATTCCATCCAGAGACAGGTCACACCATGAGGGAATTTTGATACAAACAGGAATTCAGCAGTGACAGAGAGAAAGGGACCCTCCTAATGTCCTTCCAGGGCTGTAGGAGAGACTCCCAGGAAGAGCTCGCTCCTGTGGCCAAGGGACCCGGACTTGTTGAGGAAAGCAAAACCCTGCTTTCCTGCCACCAGTCATGCTTCCAGTGCAGGGAGATGTCTGGATCAAAACAAGAATTCACGATTTTCTTTTTTTACAAGTCTGAGTTCTAAGGTACGGATATTTAACTGTGTTGTTGCAACTACTTTCAGTTATGAACAATATTTTTTATAATTCTTATTGACCTTTAGATAAATCCTTGTGTGCTTTCCCAGAGCTCAGCTCAATAAGCCCTTCCATCCGGCCCCTGCTTGGGGGAATGCTGTATATTAGGTAAACACCTCCACTAAAATGAATCAGCGCCTGGAGCTTATCTAGACCTCCTTCACATCTTTGAAATCTTAATAATGCAAATAGACCTGCTTTCCAGAAGCCACATGGTTCCCCAAATTCCCATGAGGGTGTCCTGAGTCTTTCTTCCGGAAGAATGCTGGTGGCCAGTGTCGTTCAGGCTTGGCTGACCTTCCACACACTTCAGCAGGACACAGTCTCAAAAGACAAGATGTCGATGAAGCCACAGCTGGAAAACCTAATGCAAAAAGTGGACCCTGCCAACCTGTTGGTGGGCTGAGACATTTAGCAGGGTCACAAAGTGTGCTAAGCAGAGGGGCTGAAAGGGTTGGGAATGCCTTTTTTTTTCTTTTTTATTTATTGATTCATTGAACACAAATGGAGTACAGCTATTGTTTCTCTGGTTGTACACAAAGTAGAGTCACACCATCTGTGCATTCATACATGTACACAGGGCAATGATGTCTGTCACACATTCTGTTATTATTCTTACCCCCGCACCCCAACCCCATCCCTCCCTTCCCTCTATGCTATTTATCCTTCCTCCATTCTAGCCACCCTTCCCCCCCGCAAAATTCATCATCATTCACTTATCAGAGAGACCATTCGGCCTTGGGATTTTGGGGATTGGCTGATCTCAGCATAACAGTCTCAAACATCATCCATTTACCTACAAATGCCATAATTTTATTCTTCTTTATGGCTGAATAATACTCCATTGTGTATATATACCACAGTTTCTTTTTCCATTCATCTATTGAAGGGCATCTAGGTTGGTTCCACAATCTAGCTATTGTGAATTGAGCAGCTATGAACATTGAAATGCCTTTTATAAGGGAGAGCAGACGTGTGTACAAACAAATATTGTGCTAGGTACATAAAATGCACAAATCGGGAGAAGCTCCCTTATTGTGACTATTATATTGACTTACACAAGATAACCTCATATATCTTACCAGTTGTTTTATGAAGTAAAACACAAATTCAGTTAACTGTAGTTTTCCTGAAAGATGCTCACAGATGTGCTTCCACCAGCTGTTTTACTGTTCCCCACTGAGTCTCTAAGTCCTGCCTGCAGCGCAGGGGCTGTGAGCTTCCTGTGCTGCACCTGACTTTGGCACCAGCGTCTAGACACCACACCAGCACAGTGCCTGTTGAGGGGTGGTGTCCAGCACACACGTTAAGAAGGAGTTAATAACTATAATAAGCATTTATTTATTAAACAGTTTTCCAGGCAGTGGCCCTGGTCTCCTGTTTATATGTTCTGACTGTATCTGTTTGGGGTTGTTCAAAAACATTGCCGTCAATGTTGTTTGTAGATCTTTACCTGGTGCTCAATCTGGGTAGCAACTTGTGTAAGAAGGCACTGTCCAATCCAGTATTTTAAAAATATTTTTAAAATTCTTTCATTCATAATTACAATGAAAGCAGCCATCTCTAAGTAGGAAACATGCTATTCCTTTTCCTAGGGTATTTGCCAGGATATTTTACTTCTTCTCAGCATTTTTCATAAGAGGAGTAGATTTTCACAAATAAGAGCCCTCCCTCCTGCCAGATGATCGAGGCGAATGTGCATTCCAGGTTAAGGCAAGTCACGCAGTCTTCAGGGACTTGTTTACCACTTCTTACAATAAGTGCATATCACACTATGTCACTTATTTTAAATTTTCAAAATATGACATCTCAAAAGACATCCAACATGGAGCAGTGCTGTAGAAATATTAACGTAAACTTATGATGAGAACTTTTTTAAATTCTATTTTCTTCATCTGTGGGAGACCAACATCCACAGTGGGGAACCCCTTCCATCCATTCATGGTGTGTTTCTGCCCCCTGTGCCTCTGTGCCTGAGCTCAGCCTCTGCTGCTTGCCGGGTCCTGATCTGGAAGCACCTGAGAGCTCACCTGTGTTTCAGGCACCACCTGCTTCTTTGCCTCTTCTTCCCATAGATACAATTGTACCAAACCCAGCCCTTTATGTCATGTGCTCAGGTGACATTACTGATTAAAATCTTGAGTTCCCAATCCATCTACACTTCTTGCTTCACCTAACTTTCTGTTATTTTCAAACACCTGAATTTCTTCTTGTTTTTGGTTATACATCTTAAACAGGTTTCCCTTATGATTTCCTGTATTGCTAGGTTTCTAAATTGTGGAATTTGTGTCTTCATGTTGTTCTGACATCTAATATCATTACCACTTCTACGTCGGACTGGATTTCTGTTACAGTCTGGAATGTTCCTTGGAGGCTCGTGTGTGCTGAAGGCTTGGTTCCCCAGCTGGTAACTGGGTGGTGGAAAGAGCCGAGAAGAAGGAAGTAGGTCACCGGGGTGTGTCCTGCGAGGGTGAATCTTGTCCATGTTCTCTTCATTCCTCTCACTCTGCTTCCCAGCTGCCATGAGGCGGGCAGTTTTGCTCCACCTCAGCACAGGCCCAGAAACAAGGGAGCCAGCGAATCAAAGACCGAAACTTCTGAAACTGTGTGAATCTTTTCTCCTCTAACTTGATTTTCGAGGGTGTTTTTGTTGCAGCAATGAAAAGCTGACTAATACATCTAATAGCATCACTACAGGTATTTGAGTATTTTGTTATTTTACATCACATTGCATTATTAATCTAGAGAACAGACATGCTTATGAGAGGAAAACTAAACCATCACACTTAGTTTATAGTTCTATTTTTCACTTTAAATTTGTTAATATGATTTTAATCACATAGTGAAATGTTGTGAACTTGTGATGCTAATGTGAATTGTATCCAAGAGCCTGTCCTTTGCTCTGAATTGTTATATGTCCATTATGTGAAGTACTTCTCTTTTAGAGGTCCCCAAATTAGTTTGCTATTTCTCCAAGTTCCTGCTGGATACACATAGGCTGGATTTCACAGATAGTCCAGTGAAATTCTGAATGATGAAGGGGAACAGAAAGGAGACAAAGGGGAAAAGGAGTGATTTCTATATCCAAGGCATTAGGAATATTTAACAAAATTGTATAAAGGGTATATGCCTCACATTGTCCACGCAACCTGCAAACACCCTTGCTCTCTAGGGTCATAGTGGGTCTTGCTATTTCAAATTGCACTTGCAAATAGGAGTCCTCCTTTTTGCAGTGTGATATAGGTGCATGATCTATAAACAAGCATCTCTTTCATCACCTAACTCTGGAGAAGACAAATGGAATTCAGGTAACATTCTGAGCAATTATACAGAGAAGACTCCCAGCGGTTCCTCTTCTCATCCTACGCACACTGTGCCGCTTACATGAAAAAGTTGCCATCTGATGAATGAGTTTAACAAAGCAGCAAAGAAACATCGCTGTAATGGCAACATGAAGCAAACCATGATCCAGTGCAGACCCATAAATAAAGACTGGCTTTCTAAACTTAAAAGCATAGCAGGTTATAATAATGAGAGTTGAAAAGAAAATGCACCTAAAGATATTGCAAATGTCAATGCAAAGGAGAAAGTGCCATGAATATGTTCACATGATCATTTTTTCTCTCATGAAGTCAGGAATAACCTTGATACTTAGCGGTTAATAACTGGGAGAAAAGGAAAGAAATCATAAATGGCTTAGGGAATTTTCTCTATTATGTTAAGTGTGGGACTCCCCTTAGTATAAGGGCTTAATGTATATTGATAGCCTAAAATGTTAAAATTAGATCAAGTCAAATAATCATTGGTATCAATTTAAGACATAGGCTGTACCAGTGATCAGTGCAGAAAGGAAAATTATAGATATCAATCAAAACATTGCACACCCATATGCCTTTCTTAGACCTGCCTCCTTTGAATATTGAAAGTAATATGATTTACACGTTTTTCTTAATAATGATGTCCAATGAAAAACATAAAATTAATTAAATGTAAATGTGTTGATTAGCTAAAATATTTAAACGATCACATTCTAGAGTTACATATTTCTAAGGAAATTAATCCACACACAATGCTTATATATAAATTCGCCTGTAACCAGCACTAAAGTCAAAGTACCTTTGTATGAACTATAAACAAGTTAAATCACATCAGTGTGGCACAAATAAGTTCTTCTTATACCAATGAACATTCAGGTTAAATTCACTGGATATTAGTCTGGGAGAAGAAATTTTCCTTTTACTAAAGAACATACTGAGAAAGCAAAATTATTTTCTTGAGTAAATATCTATGAGACTTTTGACAAACCCATCTATTTGGCCATTCAAAGGAATTCCCTTGATATTTTCATTCTTAAAATTCTTTGACAAAAAAATTGAGTAATTAGCTCAGTCCCCATATTGTTAATTAGTGCCAATTCTTATTCTCAGTGTTTATTGATAGGCTGTTCATTCCACACCTGAGTAAATATTCTTCCTTCAGAAAGCCCCTGGTTAGATTATTCTGTGTCATTTATCACTGAAAGCCATTCCTATGTGGTGAGCTCTGTCTCCACTAGGAGTAATTGAGGTTTGGGCTTCCAGAAGGTTAACTAACCTAGGAGTGACCCAACAGTTTCATCTTAGAGGGTCATTGTTCTTAAATGTCCACAGTCATTAGAAGCCATTACAGCTTAACTACATACCTTGGACTTGTTTTTAAATCATGAAGAATTAGAAAGCAAAATAAAAAGCCTCACTTTTATCAGGAGTTGGATTACCTTGGGGGTCAACATCTTCAAGGCAAGGTGTCAGCGCCTGGGCACAATTTTGTACTCAGTTCTGAATGGGCCCTAAATTACTCAGAAGAAAGAAACATATATCCCCAACCCCTTCAGAAAAAGAATTCCAAAAGTGCAGTGCAACTTAAAAAAGAAAGAGAAAAAAAAAAAACTATTTCTTGTGGAGTTTGTTGCTTTTACTATTAAAGATAATATTTGCAAGCTTCAAATCATAGAAATAAAATCATAAGCAATTAAAATAGTTTCCAATATTTGTATATATTTAAAAAACAAAGACAACAGATTTAAAGTATTGATCTCCTTTTTTCCTTCTCCATCTGGAGCATCCTGGCAAAAGGGCAGAAGAAAAACAGATGTCTGTTTTCAGCTGGAGACCATACAATGGGATGAATGCTGAGGAGATTTTTGACAGAACAAAGTACCTTCTCACTGACTTTGATTTATGGATGATCCATTGAGCGTCCCATGACTTTATTCCTTAAAACCTTTTTGTTTCTTTAACCAAATGATGAATGAAAGAATTGAAATTTGGAAGAGCATGAAGAAGATGCTCAGTGAGGACTCTTTCTCCTTCCATAAAGAATGAAACGGCAGAATGTGTTTCCGCAAGGGCCAGAGTGCTATGGCACCCTACCAACCAGGGTATGTTGCTATGTGCCCAGGGATGAACCATAGAAGAAGAATCGCTCCAGACCAGTTAACCAGGCAAGGAAGATTTATTCCAGACCACTGCCAGAGGGGAGGTTTGGACTGTACACTGTGTGAACCAAAGGTGGGAGGGTCTTGAGGGTGGGCATGAGCTGGTGGGCATGAGCTGATGGGCACATGGTACAGGAGGTTAGGGAGGAGGCTGGTCACGGCAATCAGGCCCTGTGGGTTTGCTAGTTGGCACTGATAGAAGTTGCCTTCCTCTCCTCTCTGGAGATGGATAGACAAGGGCTCTTTCTTGATAATTATATTTCATAAAGAGGCTCCCAGGGCCTTGAGAAAGACATTGCTGGGCTGTAGAATATTTACATCTCAAAGACGCAAAGAAAGAATTTATAATTTCAAGCTTTCTGGTCCATGCGTCTTCTTTTCTCTTCCCCAAAGTGGAAGGAACATTCTGCATCCCGGGCTTCCACCCAGAGGATGAAAGTAAAATCCACAACCAGCATTCACGTTTCTGCATGAACCTGATATTCGCCACGTTCTACTGGCCCAGGGAAGTCACAGCCAGTATACCCTCCCAACCAGGCATACTGGAGGTGACCAGCCAAAAGCAAGGACAGTGACTGCAAAGGCAGCAGATGGAGTGTGAAGAGGCAACCGGGGACCTGGCGAGGCCCCGGGGGTCTCATGGGAACCCTGGAGCGTCCACAGACACTGCAGGCATCCCCTCCAAGGCGGGCTCCTGGTTGCCCGCTTCCTCAACTCTTGACTTCAGAGAACTTTCAGAGGTGAGATCGAGTAAAACAGAGAAGGCAGAGTTAGCACAAGCAGGGGGATAAAGGACTTGCTTATTTCAGCCCTTTCACCACAAGATGATGAAATCCAGAACGAGGTGAAAGGCACAGGTAACAACTTTACAGAGGTGGCAGTGACCAATTTTGGTGCCAAGTGTTAAACTCCTGTGTGCTTCTGAGCATCTCCCTCCCTGTCAGGGAGTTCCATGGGACTCCAGCCCTTGGAAGATGTCCAGAGATTCTTTCTACATCTCTAATAATTCTGGTTTTAATTTTTTTTTCATAAAGAATGAGACTCACTTCATTCTCTGAGATGCATCTGTTTATGCGATTATTAGAAATAGCCTGCCTGGGAATCCGGCCCACCATCCACTCAAATCCCACCATTACACTAGAACTCCTGCAAATAGATTGGGCTCTGTAGAACCCTCAAAGGCCTCAGAGAAACTTCACTGAATAGTAATTCAATCATTTCATTTCAATCCACACAGCTAAATGTGTGGGTGAGAACGGTCACTTCCCCTGTCACAGTGAACTGTGACGTCTCTTCTCTGAACCAAATTTAAATTGCATTTGAAAAGACTTTCCTGCACCTAAAAAGGAAGATGGGGAGATACCTCCTTTCTCTCCATCCTAGAAACTGAAGGGAACAGGTTGCCGGAGTTTTTTATCATCACAAGTTCACATTCTATAAATCTGATCTGGGAAATGTGAAAAACCAAGTCACTTGAATGATATTAGGGGAAGACGGAGGAGAGAATGGCAAAAACCTGCGACTCATTTTCAGTGATTGGCGGGTTATATTCTGATCTAAGAAGCGCACCCCCAAGTTGTTCTCCAGTACCTTCATAACTGTGCGGCACAAGTGAATTCAATGATGATAGGATGATTAATTTTTAAATATAGCTCTTGCTCCTGAAAAAAAAAAAAGTAAGTGCCCTGTCAAACTAGGCACAGCCTTCCAAATTTCCAGACTACAGGTTTCCTCCATGATATAATTAAGTTAAATGACTGTCTCTCTGACAGATGACAGAGGTGGGACAATTTATGAAATGAATATCCATCTCATAAAGAGTTTATGAAACCCTTACTCATGATTGGCTTCATACACTGATTAATAGATGCTGTCTGTTTCAGACTTTAATTAAAAGCAATAAAAGCAGTCAACTGTAGGCCACGAATGTGTTGGTGACACAAAGGAGGACCATTGCAGAGATGGACGATCGAGCATGGAGCAAATTTGGTGTGAACTTGTAAGTGATCCACGTGCCTGTGTTAACATCCTCTCTGAGCCATCCTCCATGGCCAAGGAGCTGAACAGACACCGGAAGAGAGAGTTGACACAACTCTCACCTTTGGACCCAGTCTGTTGGAATTTAAGAGAAATATGCACAAGATTTGTTCTTATTTATATAAGTGTCAAAGTTAATAGAAATGTCAAAGAAGACATTTTTTGAATGAACAAACTCAAGCCTGCAAGTTTTGTATTAGAAAATCCACATTACAAAATCATTTCAGCTGCCTCTGAAGAGTAAGTTAATATAAATCATTGAACAGACATCACAAACTGTTGTGAGAGAAAGAGAAATTTGGGGTCAACTGTTACCGATTCGCATGGTATTACACTAATCACTCACTTACCATCCTATGGAAAACACTTACCTGTCCTCTATGCCAGATGACTTCTAGAGAGCTAGCAAGTAGAGAAGAAGCAGTGTCAGGACACATGGAGGATGGGGGTCCTCTGGGAACAAACCATCAGGTGAGCATCCTTCCCACCTGAGGTCTGCAGCCATGGATAAGCACTTAGGTGGTGGAAAGCTGTAACTCAAGAGGGCATCTCTCAGATGTGATAAATATATTTGGATATTTTACAAACACGCACATACATCTTACTTTCTCACAGACTGTAGGGCCATTTTGCATGTGCATTCCTGGATCAAAATCCTATGGGTTCAGCTGGGTTTGTGGGTTCACGCCTGTAATCTAGCAACTTGTGAGGCTGAGGCAGGAGGATTGCTAGTTCAAAGCCAGCCTCAACAAATTAGCAAGGCCCTGAGCAACTCAGTGAGGCCCTGTCTCTAAATAAAGCACAAAAAAAGGGCTAGGAATGTCGCTCAGTGGTTAAGCTCCCCTTAGATCAATCCTCGGGAACAA
>JAJEJO010004830.1:66412-89320 GCA_020662805.1 Glaucomys volans
TATATGAATATAATATAAATATATTTAGCAATATAAATTTATTGCTAAATATATTTACATAAATATAATATAAATATATTTAACAATATAAATATATTGCTAAAATATATTTAGCAAGTGTCAAGAAAACTAGACTTTTGAAAACACCAACCAAAACCCAGAGGATCATCTGCATGGCAAAGCCACCAGGAGCAGCCTTGTCTCATCTGGTTTCCACAGGCTCATCTCAAAATGAATATGTGTGTCCCTGCCAGTGTGCATAAATTTACGATTTAAGCTTGTTCTAAAATAAGCAAAACAGCTATTAGATTAGTTAGGTAGAGCATGAAATGAAATTGAGTAGTCAGTCTTACCTAGGCTGAATCCTTTGAAGAACCCAGAAAACATTTAAAAAGCAAGAGTGGCGGAACCTTAGCTGAAGAACATGAACCTGTTTCCTCTTCACAGAGTGCGGCATCGTTCCCCAGGAGCCTGGCTCTACTTGCTGCCGAACATTCTGTGTCATGACACATCTCACTGGGCAGCTTCATCTTTCTTAGTGATCCTGTCCCAAATTTTAAAAATACTACATAAGCTAAGTCAAATGAATCCTGATCTATTTATCTGGAATGTGATTATTGTATTAAAATCATTTCCCTTGCCATCAAGAAATATATTTTACCTCTAATATTATTTAAATTCTTTCTTATATTTTGTGTATCTAGACTACTTGCAGAACCATTCATTCCTTGCTTCACTCACAAACTTGTATTTACTGAGGGCGCTGAGCAATTGTGAGATAAACAAACAAAACCTCCATGCCTCTTAAAAAAAAAAAAAAAGTACAAGTTCATGAAGAAAGGAGAAATACACAGAGCAAACTTTAATGCCGAAATACAACAAGGTAAGATTGCAAGGTAGAAGGAAGGAAAGATCTTTGTAGGATTCGGGAGTGAGGGACCCTTCTTCCACAGAGGGAACAAATTAGGTCTGACTCTAGAAGAAAGAATTCGATGTGATTCAGCTGTCTCAAACACTTTATGCACCAATAGAGCACAAGGTCAAAATTAGGGGGATTGGAGGTGGGCAGAGAGGATGGGTAGTTGTGATGAAGCAAATATGGCTAGAGTGAAGGATGATGGATAAGAGTGGCCAATAAGGCAGATAATACACTTAAAATAAAAGTTAAATGGAGCTATTAGCTTCAGAGTGCCATTGTTATCTACGGAGTAGATCAAAAGAGGCCAGTTTCCACAGGTTTTTACGAGTTCAAGGGTTCATAAAGAATTGAGAGCCCTAAAAGCTGCCCATAGAGTAAATTTCTGCTCAGGAAGATGCCTATCTTAGGCGTGTCAGACAGGACATTCTCAAAACACCCAGTAACCAAAGCAGAGCGGTCCAGTCAGTCTGCAGGGAAGCTACAAGTCTTCCCAGAGTCAAAGGGCAGATGTCAGGGCGTTTCAGGAAGGTATGCAACCAGCTGTGTCCAGGAGCAATTCAGTTCAAGGATAACCTTGCTGGGATCCTGCCAAGGGCCATCTGGGCTCTGTTCTAGGAACTAGGGAAAAAAAATTGGGTTAAACAGACAGGGAAGAAAGACTGAACTTGGGGAGCAGAAGTCAGTTTTTCTCAGTCCTTTACGGTTGAAATTCAGTTTTCAGAGGACACTTGTGAAATGTCTCCTAAGCACAGAGATGACAGTGGATGCTGTGTCTTGGCTGCAGAGCTGAGCAGGATAGGGTGATCCTTGCATTTCTTGGTCCTTCCAAATAGACCTTGCCAGACCACCTTCGGAGTCCTCCATTAAGGTGGCCCACGAGTCCTCATCCGGCACACATGTGTTTTAGCCACATAGTGGAAACATGTACTGAATTAATCAGGAAAAAAGTCAGGAGAAAACATGACACAAGTCAAACTCACAAGACAAGCAGATCATAGAGGAACGAGCTGCAAAGCTGGTGACAGAGGTTCAAGCAGCACTGAGGAATAGCGTTGAGAGGTGGAGCAGGGAAAAGAACATCCGAGAAGCTGAGGAATCTATGAATATTTTATGAAAATCTCTTACATCCACTGGAATGTTCCTTTCATGTGAAGTCTGACCTTGTGCTGTCACTGTGGAAGAAACTCAGTTACCTGCCATCGTGCAGGTAGCAGAAGCCCTGGGCTCTGAGACAGGTGTCTAGACCCAAAATGGTGGGTTGAGACAAGAATGAGCAGGGTCACAAGTCAGAGGAGGCAGATGATGTTGGACTCCAGAAATCCCAGAACCTACAGGAAAGATTAACGTAGATTTTACTTTAAGGAAAAAGGGTATTAGGACCTTGAATTAGGTCACTTTTAGTGTTTTCAAGACCAAGAGATGTACAAGACAGTGTGATCTGGGAAGTCCTACTATAGAAATTAATCCCAGGAGTGGTGACTTCATGGGGACAGATTAGTCACATGGGGGTATGAAAGATGGATTAGAAAGTATGTATTAGGTGCACAGAGATGTTTTAGGAAGGTCCTGAAATCATGCAGGTGGGAAATCAAGGGTCTCAGGAAGAGCCTTTGGCAAGGGGAAAGAATCAATGGGGGAAAATTATAAAGAAAAACGTGGAAGGAATTCATGAGAGGAGGAATATAGATAGCAAGGAAGGCAGAAGGAAAAGACAGAAATGAGACTCATTCTAGTAACAGCATCAAATGGTGAATCTTTGCCAGACATGGTGCTTTTATATTTCTTTTGAACTGAAATCTGTGTTAGATGACTTAAATTGTGGGCAATATTGAGTGGTTGGAGTGGACACTCTGATACAATCCACAGACATGCTCATATGTTTTTTATTGTGTGTGTGTGTGTGTGTGTGTGTGTGTGTGTATACTAGTGTGCCCTCCTTCCCCCATCTTTTGGATGCTTTCTTCTGAAAACCAACACTGAGAACTTTCTTCCCAGAAAGCTTCTGGACTCTGGGAGGCACCTACATACAGAAATGGAGACACCCAGGAGATCACAGCTCCTCCAGAGTGCCTCAACTAAATGGATCCTACATACCCCCTGCCTCCAGGCAGAACAAATCCTGAGGTTCTCCTGGTGCTTTGGAACACCTGTGGAGTAAGCTGGGGCTGGAATTTGCTTGAGCTCTCTGTTGCTCTTCCCCTCTCCCTGATTCCTCCTTCCCTTTCCCTCATGACCTTGCTGGGTCTCCCAGGAGAAATTCTCCCATATCCCTTGATCCTGAGTTGTTAACAAAGGACCTGTTCTGGTGAATAGGTTTCAGAAAGTGTTGGATCCAAACTTGAACCCAGGGTTGCTTCCCTACAAACCCCTCTTCCTATTGCTTCCTTACCTCATTGTGAAGTGCAGGGCAGGGAGGCCTGTGGGCCCTGCCCATGTAACACCATGCTGACCTGACTCACCCACACTGGCTCTCTACATCATACAGATCCCCAGGTGTAAACAAATATATCTTTAGACCCTAAAATCCCAAACACTGGCTGCTGGACCTTAAATGTCCCCCACACATGAACACATGTTAAGGGTTGATTCCCAGGTTAGCACTATTGGAGTTGGTGGAAACATTAGGAGATGGGCCTAATCAGGGAGGGGAGTGTCTTTGGGTCTTTAGGGCCATGCCTTTGAGGGGGGTTGTGGGACCACAGTTCCCTCTGTCTTGTTTCTCAGCCATGAGGAGATGTCTTCCATCCACCACAGGCTCCCACCATGAGGTGCTCCTTTGCCACAGGCCTCAAAGCAGCAAGGACAAGTGATCATTGACTGGAACCAAAACTGTGAATCACAATCAACCTTCTCATTTTGCAAGTTAATAATGTAGGGTATTGTTTTAACGTGGCAGAAGGTATCTAAAATACTGGTGTGGACTCAGTGCTTCCTGTACCACAGAACAACACAGAGTCAGGGGAATTGTTGATAAAAGAAAGGAATTGGAGACAGAGTTTTCCCTCCGAGAATCTAATGATCTTCATGTGAGGTCAAGTGAGCCTGAGGCATTTGCAGTGTACTCAAGTGGAATATGTAGTAGGCATCTGGAAAGCAGGATGCAGTTTTCCAAGAAGAAGTAAGCAATTTCTGATTAATTACTCTCTGACCTTCATATGCAGAGCCATCAAATCACTAAGTAAATGCATTATCGCAATGGATGTGGAAGGAATGGCAGGACATTCACCATATTGAGAAAGCCAAGAAACTCAGGTCAGAAGAACAAGGGCAGCAGCTTGGGGAAGCAGGTAAAGGGACAGCTGTGCCACCCTAGAGCACCACGGTGTCCTTAACTGTACAAACTATGACCTTCAAAAATAAGAACATTATTTTAGATAAAATACTCTGTATTTATAGTCATATTTTATATCATTTGTTTGAAATTTTAGTCATTTCCAAAACATTTATATTTTGATTATGTCTAACCTAACTTTAACTTAGATGTTCCCAAGTCTAGTAAGAGACTTTATAGGATCCGATCTGTGATTGAAATCTTCAGTAGTTCAGCTGACTAGGTCCCTAGACCCACACATCCTTCGGGAAGAAATGTTGCTGCTTGGAGTTGGCAAAGTAGATGAGGCTCAGGGAGCCCACAACTTCCTGAACCCTGGGAGAGGAGCTTCTCAGGGTCTCCTGGAAGCAGTAGCCCATCTGTGGAGCAACTGAACAAATTTTCTCAGAGTCCATGACCCTCCTTCAGTTACACCCCTGGATGCATACAGAGATCCACCCCAGAATCCAGTCATTTAATAAAACCACAAATGTCTACTCTGTACACCTCATCCCAGCCAAGCTGCTGCTTGCTACCCCATGGAATACAAAAGCAAAATAAAACCTGAGAGACAGACACTCAACACTGCATAGTAGGGACCTCGGGTTCTCTGGAAAATTATGTATCTCCAGGAAACAAGCCACACTTCAGACTTGACTTTATTGCTGGTGAGAGGGTCCATTCACTGTTTGCATGACCCTTGGGATCACTCAAAAGGCCAAATAAAACCATTATTGTTTTCCCTGAGTTTAGTCAGAATATTAAAGATAAGTGGCACAGTGAGAAAAATGGCATGGAAATAAAACATCTAAGACAAAGGCTCCAACATTATGTGTCACTAAGGAATTCTCAGAGCAAACAGCACAGAGCACGGACACTAGGCCAGAGCTGTGCCCTGTGGGTGTGCCCAGAGGACGGAGGTACAGCTGAGCTGAAGCAAGGGATAGAGGCACACATGAGGGATCCTGCAGAGGTCCCTGTGGCCCATCTCTGAGGACCCCATGCCAAGGTGGCTTCAGTAAGCCTCAAGAAGGAGAAGGTCAGAGATGCCACAATGGAGGGTCGTCAGGCCCAGGAGGTGGAGGATACCACAGTGGTGGGATTGAACAGCCAGGAAGACATGAAGACAAGAGCATCTCCACCCCACCCTGCCTGGGAAAGCAGACTTCCACCATCAGTGGTCAAAAGTCCTTGATCAAGGAGCTTCCTCTAAAGATAGGGAAAGACCATTACTTTATAAAGATTGGTTTTTAACCAGAAAAGTGACTTAGATGTGATTCTCTGTGTCTTCTTAAAGATGCACTTTGCCGGACAGGTCTCTCACCAGGGTGGCAGTACAAGAGGCCAGACCTTTGCCCACCTGGGCTCTGTTCCTTTCTGCTTTCACTCTCTACCCAGCCTCCTGTGCACAGGGAGGAGATGCATAGGGTCATAGCACAAGGTGTCCATCCTCTCCAGAAGCCTTTCTTCCACCTCAGGATCAACCATTTCATTCCCTCCACCTGGGGGCATTAAGGAGCCATCCCCCAACAGCAGCAAAGTGAAGATCACTGCACACCTTCTATTGTGGGGTTAAATCTACATCCTCTCTGCCATTCCCAACAACAATTGCATTCTTCTATTCCTCTCCAGAGCTATGTCACACTTTCTAGCCCTGATAGTATCCAAAGCAAATATAAGATCAACTATATGCCTCTCCAGACATTTGAGGATACAGCTGTGCAGGTTTGAGGGAGGAAAGACCGATAGCACTAGAGGCCATTAACTTTCTTTTCCAAAATCACCTTTCTCATTAGATTTGAAAAATGTGTTTGGGAACAGCAGTTTATGGCAGTTGACTAGATAAAACTTCAGAAAGATAGTGCACACAAGGAAAGGTGAGACAAATTGCAGTGATAAGGTGTGTCGGCCAGGGCTGATGCTGCAGGCATGTGGTGTCTTTGTATCTGCAGCCATTCATTAGGCAAGGCTGTGTCAGTGTGGCTGCAAGGAAAACAAGGACTCCAGAGACCAGGGCTAGCTCACCATGGACGGTGGCCCCAGACCTCTGCCTTCTCCCACAGACTCAGGCACCAGCCCAGATACATTTACTTGAAATATACATGTGCCAGAAATTTTATTTTGAAAATAGTTATTCTAGTATTTTAATAAATGATTTGTCATTGGAAAGTAACCATGCACTGTACATTATAATATTGATGATTTCTCCCCCAAACATCTGATTATTAATTCTGAATAATCAAGAACACCCAATGGTGCCCCATTAGGCTATGAAACATAGTAAAACTTCCATGGGTGGATTAAAAAATAATGCATTTAATTTTTTTTTAAAATCCTGCTTTTGATATTATATCATGACATGTACAAAACTTGCATTATTTTTCAATAGCATTGGTGCTCATGTCCTCGTTTTCACCAGTGAAGGAGAGATGGACTCATATTGATAAGGGAAATAGCTGCCTGACCCGGAAGCATATTGAGAATGATGTAGGGTTTATTTAAGGTTTTCTGACTTGGTCTATTACCTGGAAAGTGTTACTCTTGGAGAGGGATGACCTTTAGATTACACCTGGAAAACAGGGATCTGACATAGAGAAATTCCATTTTGGAATATTAAAACTGTTTAATGTGATTGTGTAAAGACCAGGGAAGGACTTCCACAGCTGTCCCTGCCACTCTGACCTCCCAGCTGTAGACTCACATGTTCTGGCTTCCCCTGGGACTCGGTAGGGGACCTTACTGAGGCCAACACCTGTTTGTTCACTGGCTCCTCTACCCTCCCCGATGAGGACATGGCTCCCCAAGTGATCCTTCTCATGCATTCATTGGATCATCACATGACCCCACGAGTATGCTGCAATATCCTTCCCCACAAAGGCAAACTAATAAAAAGTAGAGAAAGTACCCTGACCCACCCCATCTGTGAGTTCACATTCCATTTCTCTGCTCTCTTGAAAGGTGTCACAATCTGCTAGAAACTGGAACCTGAGGCAGAGTTTATGAACCGCTGCTCCCATGGAAAGAGCAGTGGCAGCCAAGGGAGGGGAGGGAAATGAACAGATGTAGCAAGAAGAGGAAGCCAACCCGCAGCCATGCTGCTGAGCACTTCCCACAGCACAGCTGACCGCTCCGTGGGCTTCCACAGGTTCAGAAAGTGCCATGGGTGGACATCTCTGGCCAGAAGGAGGATGGAGGTGGGATTCAGCCATGGGCTCCCCTCTTTCTCCTGCTTCCTGTTGGCAGGTTTCCCTGCAGAGCACCCTCACATCATACTTGCTGTGTCGTGTCACCAGGATCTTTGGAAAGAGGATGAGGACCCATGTGTCATGACCTGAATGAGGGGATTCATTTGATTCCCAATGTCATGACAGAAGTCTGGGTCACGGTGGGACATTTCAGGTAGGGGCAGAGAGGCAGCCTCACGTCAGTTCCCTCTGCATCCACAGTGAAGGGGACCTGGGGTGTCTATGGCACTCAACCTGCTGGAAGACCTAATGGCCTGCACCTGCAAATGAGCCAGGGACCGTGACCCCAGGGGTGGTGCCAGTTGTGGGACATCTAAGACCCATCTGCCAAGAACCAAGAAACAGGTCATGACAAAGTGCGCCTTAATTTTGCTGATTTAAAAAATATATATATATCTGCTTGGTAGTAAATCAAATATGTCAAGACATAAGCAAGGAACATGGATGGATAGATATTCCCCAAAGACATAAAGATGACCAAAAGGCATATGAAATCAGGTATAGCACCACTAATCATCAGGGAAAGGCAAATGAAAGCCACGGTGAAATATTGCCTCACACATTTTAGGATGACCATTACCAAATAGGATGACTATTACCAAAAAAGAGAAAGAAAAAAAGAGAGAGAGAGAGAGAGAGAGCAAGCACTGGTGGGTACGTAAATCAAAGGGGTCCCTGTGCACTGTAGGTGGAAAGATGAATTAGTAAAGTCATTGTTGAAGCAACGTAGACATTCTTCAGAAAATTACAAATATAATGATGACATGAGCCAGTGATTTCAGTTCTGGGTATAGATCTAAATAAAAGAGGTGCTATCAGTGCCCCCAAGAGCCATCTGCACTCCCAGACTCATTACCCATGTGTTGGACACATAAGGAAAATAGAGTTTGACAGATAGATGCATAGATTTATGCACACATGTACATGTAAATATGAATAGAAATGCATGGGAGAATACTATTCAGACAAAAAATGTTTGAACATTTTTTAATTTACAACAACATGGATAAACCTGTGAACATGGTGGACATGGTGCAAAGGAGTCCAAAGGGGTCTTTTTAACTGTTAACCCTGGGAAGAAACCAGGGGGCCCACAGCAACCAGAGAGTACACACACCAGGCCACATTCCAGACTTGCTTCCACATGTCCACCCTGGAGAAAGGCTCCACAGGAGGAGCATATTGACTGGCTTAAAATTTGCATGTGTATTTAAAGTGACAGGCAGGCTCGTTCCAGAATCAATTGGTATAGGAAAATGTAGAAACAATCTGATTGTACATTAATAGTGGAATGGATGAATTCTGATACATTTATACAATTAAATACAGATAACGTGGGTGAATATTGAGAATGTCATGAAGATTAAGAAAGTGAGTTGAAGAATGAGTACATTTCCTAATGCAACGTGGCTGGTCTGGAAGGAAATGTACAGTGTTATGATTAACTTACCTTTTGCATTGATGGAGAAAAATAGGTCCAGGTAGATAACAAATAATAATCTAACCATATAGGTATAATATTGTGTCACTAAAAATAACATTCAAAGTAGAAACCCCAC
This sequence comes from Glaucomys volans, assembly GCA_020662805.1. Lineage (NCBI taxonomy): Eukaryota > Metazoa > Chordata > Mammalia > Rodentia > Sciuridae > Glaucomys > Glaucomys volans. The sequence goes on from JAJEJO010004830.1 coordinate 75,446, forward strand.
CTTGCTTTAAAACATGTTTTAAAAAACATTCAAATAGAAACTAACACATCATTTTGTTCCACGTTTGGATTTGCTGATTCAGAGTTCAGAGTCCAGCCCTGGCCCTGCCGTCCTCAGAGTACTGCTTTGGACAAGTGAATGAGCCTTCAGAGATTCAGTCTGTCTATTTATAAAATAGAGATAGTCATAGTACCTGTCACTTAGCATTGTCTAAGAAATTAATTAGATGATTTATTTATAAAATGTTTCATAAGGTACATACCATTTACAAATGTTCAGTAAACAAGTTACTATTTCACTATGAACCCAACTCATCTGCCTCCAGAGCCTTATCATGCTAGCTACAGTAGAAAAAGACAGAAACAAGTAATAATTCAAATGTATCTTTTTTTTTACATCCTGAAAAATACACCCATAGCTGCCAAGACCATCAGCAGAAGTTTCTGCAGTCTAATCGGGGTTACTCATCACAGGCCCTGTGCATAGGTCAAGGATGGTAAGCCGTCTTCCATCAACTGGCGCAAAGTATGATGTCCATAAAGCTAAGCAATTAAAACAGCATCTCAAGTCACTGATTCTTATAAAATCTGAATATGAAAAGTTAAAATATGAATGAAAACTATTTATCAGTGCATTTTTATTGTTGCACAATCTAAATTACACTGAAACTAAGATGAGTGATCAAACTGAAAATTAAACTTCAATTACCTGTCAATTTCAGCAGAATTCTTTCAGTGGAAAGAATTGAAGCCAGAGGCTGAATAAATATGTAACATTGAATTTGCTGAATTTGAGTCTGTTTCCCAAATTTATACTTAATTTTTTTTCCTGCATATTTGAAAATACAGCAGAATGGAAGGTAAAGGATGAGATAGGGGAGAATTTTGCAAGGATAATTTAGCCTAAGAAGAAGACTGCTCGCTGTCTGGCCTACTTACCGATTTCTGCTGAGCTGGCATTCCTTCCGAGCGCTCGCCCTTGCGACACATGCTTTTGCATTTATTCCCCAGGTTTTTCTCATTTCAACTTTTGCACGGTTTCCTTCCATGATTCCTCAGGGACCACCTGGCCTCCTTTCCAGACTGCAAACTTGGGTCACTACTGAAGAGGAGCCAGTAGCCACCTGCACACAGAGACTCCCTGCCTCAGTCTCATAAAGTGGCTGCAGGGCCCACAGAGCAATAAAACAGCCAGCATTCCTACTGCCTTTCCAATTCACTCCCAGAGTCAGACTGACTGAAAATGCTCTAACCCTTTGACATGTTTCCTTTTTGATAAAACCAGAGAACTGTAGGGTGTCTAGAACCAATCTAAACAGTCTCAGAAACAACGAAATTTCAGACCAAACACTTTTTGATGTTGGAATGGAATGCATTTGAGTTGGGTTCTTCATCTTTATATGGATGTGGACTTCAAAAGGGATTTAAAGTAAAATACAAGCCTACGGAATCAGGTGTTTAGACCTATGTCTCCTTGGTGTGAAGTAATTCAAGAAGCTTTGCTTAAGGTCATATCTTTGGGTGTGTTTTTTTAACTTCCACATTTTGCACCAACACATTAGCTTCCGAACATTTTAATTGCATGTTTCCACTTCAAGACTTACAAATAAAGCATATTTATAGAACAAAAAGACTGACTCACCTACACCTTCAAATGTATATTTAGAAAATATCATGTGCAACCGAATGTTCTTCATCAAAGACCCTGCAAACCCAGAAGTCAACCTGATTACTCACAAAGTTTATTTGTGACCCTTTAATGACGCGAGCCATTACATGGCAAAGGAAGCAGCACCATGATTTGAAACTGTGTTAGATAATGGAAAACTGAATCCAGTCTCACACTGGTTTGGAATCCTGCCTGACATAGGGTTGGAGAGAAATTGTCAAAAATTCATAGAAGAATGTTTTGAGGTCATTTTTGATTAAGTTCCACTTATAAAGGAAAGCTCATGAAAAAGAGCACTGCTGTCAATCACTCATTTTGAGTTTTTGAGGTTTGCCATTTAGTATTTTACTACTACGGACATGCTGGAATTGTTGTTTTAGGCTGGAATACAATTTACAGAAAATGGGAAGTTGATTTTAAATCTTTGCAATATTTTCATGATATTTGGATATATTAAATTGAACACAATTGGCAAAAACTATACTTTTATTTGTTTTCCAAAGTATTTTAGTGCTTCATAATTTAGTAAGGTAGAAATACACATAGATGAGAGTATTATCTTTGATTTTATAAACGTAACATTAACAATGACTATATGTAAAATTATAGCATTCTCTAATGATGTAGGTCAATCATTCCTGGAATATCTATTGTGTTTTTTTTTTTTATGTTCTGCATTCTGTTGTGGGCTCTGGGCAGACAGCAGTGAAAAAAGATAAAAGCTCTGTTTCCATGCACTTTATAAATAGGCAAAGATGATAAAATGTGTGTGCATGAGTGTAGGGGTGTGTGTGTGTGTGTGTGTGTGTGTGTGTAGAGATTTTATACTGTAGAGTGATCAAGACTAAGGAATGTGTAAAGTTCAGAAAGGGGACATGAACAGTCAGGACTGCAGGTTGCAGTTAGTTGTAGGGTGACCCAGGATGATCTCCCTGGAGGGTGACTTCTCAGTAAATCTGCAGCAAACAAGGAGTTGCCTGTTCATGTTTTTGGTTCCCATGGGCATGAACCCCAGGGGATGCTTGCTCTGATGTTCTTCCGAGTTCCTCCTTATCTCCCTGTGTGCCCTGGTGCCTGGGGTACAGTCAATAGGAAGGAGGCAGAAGAGGTGGGATTCAGAGCCATGGGAGTTTGAGGAAAGATGTTAAGGACATCGAGTGAGGAGTGATGTCCCAGCTCAGTACTCTGGCTCTTTCTTTGAGAGGAGATATCAAAGGGCAATGACACAAGCAAGGAGCCGAGATTGACACTACTGAGGCATTACTGTAATTTAGAGGGGGGTGGTGGTGAGTCAGGAGCAGAAGTGCTTGAATTCTCTACAATGGAACTGCCAGGACCTATCGACAAGTTGGAAGAAGAGGCTACAGACAACAGAACTGAGGAGTCAATGGCGTCAGATTTGGAGACATTAACAACTTCAAGAAGGTGGATGAATATGACAGAGAATGGAAGACATTCAGGAGAACAGGTCCAGGACGTGCACTCTTATTTTGGGGCATGGTAGAAAATGGCTCTACCAATCTAAAGTCCAAGAGAGAGATGAGCTGGAGACACCCACTGGAGAATGAGCAGCCTGCAGGTGGCGCTCCATCCAGGAGACGGCAGTGAGTGCACAGGGGCTGAGGACAGAGAGCAGAGGTTTTCAAGAATTAAACAGAGGGGCAAAACAACATTAAAAAACATGGAGATGAGGAGGAACAAGAAAGAGAAGAACAGGGGAATATAAAATAAAAGCAGGTGTGCATGGCATCTAGAAAGCTGTGGTAAGTAGATGTTCAAGGAAGAGGGCTGAGTCTCATGTCTCAAGGCCCATCCTGAGCAGGCGCCTCCGCACCCCCACACACTACATCCTCTGCAACTTTGCTGCTCTGGACCATCTCCCTAGCTGGCTGCTTCCTCCAAACTTTCTCCCATTTCTCCCTTGGCACCACAGAATTCTGCAGCAATGTCCTTTGACAGGTATGTGGACATTTGTAACCCCATGCATTCTGCCACCATCATGAGCAAAAGGGTCAAGATAGTGCCCTGCTTACTGATGACGGGTTTCCTTCTCACACATGTTCCAAGTTCCGTCACATTTCAGCTGCTCTTCTGTGGCCCCTATATCACCAACCTTCTCTTCTGTGACAGCTTTCCACTCCTGGAACTCATGTGCTGCAGATTCAAGTCTGGTAGAGCTTCTGGGGTTTATGATGGCCACCTTCGGCCTCCTGAGCCCTCTGGCCATGACGGCCTCCACCACACCATCCTGAACATCGTTCCACATAACCATGGTGTCTCTCGTCTCTGGCAGCTGCATCTGGATGTATATCCAGTCAGGCAAGCATGGGCAGGAGGAGGACCAGAACACAGTGGTGGGATTCCTCAACACTGTGGTGACCCCGACACTCAACCCCTTCACCATACCCTGAGGAATGAACAATTGAAATCGTTATTTAGGGAGCAAGGGAGCAGGCTCCTCTCACAAAGTTGAGCCAGAACAGAGAGAGGGAAAAGTTGCCTCCTGGCCGGAGCCTCTACTAATGAAGCGCCTGTCCTGATCTCCATGACTTGGGAAAGTTTTGAAACTTTTTGTGTGTTTGAATGCATCACCATTTCCCATACATATCATTACTGGTCCATTCATTCTTGTTCAGAAATCAGAAAAACTCAGTATGCCACTCCATATGACATATATCTAGATATTTCTAACATCATTTTTTATGGTAAAATGTTGAAGATTACCCTCTGAGAACAGGAATGAACTAAAAATATCTACTGTCCCACCTTTACTCTAGTACAGTTTCTAGCCAGGGCTTTGGAGCAAGGAAAAATAAAGTTAAAGGACTAAGCAAGCAAGAAAGGAATGTTGTCATCATCGCCACTGACATGCTCTTGGAATTAATAAGTGCATGGATACAAGTTCAGCCTACAAGAAGTTTTATGTTCTCTTTATGTTTTTATGTTTGCATGCCAGCATTGAATAGTTAGAATTTTTTTTTAAAGAGGTTCCATGAACGATCACAGCACTCTGCAGTTGTGGAATCTCATATGAATCTTTTCAGCAGGTGGGGGCAGACGCTTGATTAGCTTCCGTGTGTAGAAGAATGGAAGGAGAGGAAATACGTGCAGACAGCTCATTCCAGCTGTTTTGTTGTAAACACATGGAGTGATGGGGAGATAACTGGACGAACAGGCAAGGACAAAGAGAGAGAGACACTTGCACATGAGTTAAATGACAGCATGACTGTGATCCAGTAAGAAGGTGTACTGGAGAGAGGACAGAGAGCTGCTGATTGGAGAGAGTGGGGAGGAACTGCTGAAGCTTGGTTGGGTGGGGTGACAGGTGGAGTGGGAACGAGGGGTGTCTGGTGCGTCAGTGGAGGGGAGCACACTGGGTCAGGGCATTTGCTATTGTGCCCATGAAAGCTGATTTATGAGCCAAGCTCATCTGACAGCTGAAGTCCCTGCCCAGCCTACTGCCCAGGCATCCCTTTGCCCTTCTGCTGTCCCATTGTCCCCTGTGTAACAGATAACCTGAACTGAGCTGCAGTAAAACAGACCACCCGACACACAAAGGCTCAAGCACAATGACTCTGAGCTCTCACATTTTAGTAAAACTGAGTGCTCCTGGTCACTGCTGCTTTTCTTTTCCAGGAGACCCAGGGTTACAGGCTCATTTCAATTGCAGTTTGCCTTTTTTTAAGACCTTGTCGTGGTGAGAGGAGGGAGGAGAGAGCCACCCAGTCAGTGTGGGTGAGAAGTGACCACACAAAACCTCTACTCACCCCGCATTGGTGAGAACTAGGCATTGAGAAGAGGCCACATCCCAAGTATTTTGCAAGAGAGGACCCAGGGTGCTCACTCAGGGTCACCTGCCACCCCATCAGCATGGGCATTTATTTTCTTTGTGCCAGTTAAAAGGTGAGCTCCAAGGAGTTTTGTTTACAGTCGTATTTCCAATACCTTGACAAAAGTCAACACACGCTAGATACTCAGTAAGTCCTAAAGGAACAAATTTGAAGCACGTACATATATTTAATTTAAAAATAGCTTCCCCTGAGCCATCAAGATGCAGTTATCTCGGTGTTCAGGGTAACATCCATCTGCCAAGAGTACCTGGTTTTGCTTTGTAAGCCTCAGATTCAGAATGTGTTTTCCACCATTTCCCATAACACAAGATAAAAATAGACTTGGGAAAGTTTTGACTATCCTAATAGATGAATATGATGTAACACAACCTCACTGAATCCAGTTCAACATGCTCCAAGTGCTTTTTCTTTTTTTTTTTTTTCTTTTTTTGTCTTTTGATATTTCTGGCAAAGTAGATGATGCTAAATTTTTATATACCATTTTGACATGTAAATATAATCAGAGTGTAAATTTAATATTTGTGATCCTGAAGAAAATGACCTATTTTTATTATGTGGTTACTTTTAATCCTTCGCTTGGTTTTGTTAATTTGACTATTCCCTAGTACTGCTAGGGTTAAAAGAATAAAGCAAGAATTACAATATAACTCATGGTCAAGTACTAAAATTTAGTACTCAGATACGTCACACCAAACTCAGCCATCAATTTGGATGCTTTCATAGATACTTAGGTAGGTAGACCGAAGTTACTTTATTTTACATCGCAATTCAAAGTTTTGGAGATTTATACAGATTTGTCTAGGAATATGTTTATGTGTAAGAAAGGGTATTTTACTAAATTATCAGGCCTCTAGATACAACATCATTTATTTATTCAGAATTTTTGAAGTTTGGACCATAAGTGAGTGAGAACTAATTATAATAATCTGCTTCGGGATCATAACGCTGAGTGACACCCAGAAACCCAGATGGTGCACAACAGTGGCAATATGCATAAGGTCATGGGATTTGCAGAGCGTATACCAGCTGTGATCTGGAGCCCACTCTGGCTGCCTATTCATTTCCACATAAAAGTCACAGTGCTGACATTTTGATTTATAATGGTGTCAAGGTCCTGAGTGAGACTCTAGTAAGCACCCATGCAAATGATTGTTTTGCTGTGTTATTTTTTGAACTTCGGTTACTTTCAAACAAGTTTTGTGGATAACGGTCCTAGTCTACCCCTGAGTCCACCGCTGTTATCTCTGAGGCCCTAGTGTGTTTGCAGTTAAATTCTAGAATTTCCTCAGCTCAAATTTTGTCAGTGATTCAATTGGACTTCTAGGGTTGGCTCAGAGCAGAACTGAAGTTCTGTGTGTCTAATTAAGCAAGTTGATCTTGTGAATATGGAAATGGGCTCTGACTGGCAAGAGGTGGGAAGGGCTTCTCTCATCATGAACCCTGGGAAGCCATCTAGCATTATGTACTCAAGAAACTGCCCCGGGACTCTGAACCATAAACTAGTAGTGGTTTTTGTAAAACGAAGACCCAGTCAAGTGCCAAACCTAAACCGCTGCTAGTTTTCCAAGTAGTTATCAAGGTCTCCTAAAGTTATCTGTGCTCCTTTTATTTTCATAGCTTTCATTACAACCTGTTTGGTTTATAAATACATTAATTTAGACAAAATCAGGAAACAGAAAGAGATGACAAGAATACACACACTTGTTTTGGTGGCACATCCATATTGTTGCCAATTTCCCTTGATATTATAGAATCTTAACTCAGTGCTTATAAAGCAACAGAAGATGTGCAAATTACTGAGCCCATAGTCTCCATTTTAATTCTGACCCAAATTATTCAAAGGGTATGCTAAACAAGAACAGGATATTATTTTGAACAATTTCCTGTGGGGTGAAAAAGTTTAGAGAGCTCAGATAATTTAACAATAAATTGTTTCTCAGTCAAAATGTGGGGAGGAAAAAGACCTAAATCCAATCCAGAGGGTTAGATTTCTCTCCTCTGCATGGGATGCCATCTACATGAGATGACTTACATTTTTATGCTCATTGACCACCCGTCCATTTTCACTGGAATGCAACCTCTGTACCATGTGGTCTCTGGTTGCCCACTTATGTGTTTAACTCCAACTAAAATAAAATAAATATACTGATAATTTTTGTGGGAGTGGGTGGCTATCTGTTATCAACTCAGCAAACGTTTTCTCTCGCTTCTTGCCAGCATGGAGAGTAGCTGTGTTCTTTCTCCCTTTGCTCACTGACAACCATATTACCCAAACTCCTAGAGGCCAGTGAGGACCATTGTGCCTCTTCCTCACCACTCAACAGTGATGGGAGTGAAGGATGTTCCCTGCAGGCCTGATTCCCAGAGGGTCTCCCTAGGCCTTTGCTACACTCTCTTCCTCAGCTCTGTCCTCAAAACATATAATCCAGTGAAGGACACCAAGACCCTAGAAGGTGATGGGACAGCCTGTCTTCAGTGTGCCACATCCTGACCAAGAACACTCACACTGGATTTTTCTTGAGTTTGTATCACCCTTTATCCTTAATTTAAATTCTTACACATCCCCAAATGAATTAGTTTGTGAGTGCTTCTTTTGATAGAAGAACATGATAACAATTATTCTTATCATCCAGTATCTGCATGCACTTCTCTCAGAATTTTTGTGATCTTTTAATTATATCTGTTTACCTTTTTATCTACTCAAATAGAGAACTCAGTACTGTCTTTACTTTCTGGTCTCATTTTCTATTGACATCAGATTTCTTCATGTGAAAATCAAGGACAGCATACAAAATAATAGCAAAAAATGTTTAAAAGTTAATTAATTAAAATTTAACTTATACATAACAATATAAAAATAACACCTGTTCATGGAGTGCTATGAGATCGTATGGTATTGTGTCTTGCAGATTTAGTAGTGACAGTAGTTGGTCTTATATACCCTGCCTAATGTATAATTTAATCTCTGTTAATCATTTTCTGTCTATAATGTGCTTTCACATATATTATCATATTTTAATATAATAGTCAAATAACATGGGTATTATTAGTCACTGTTACGTGTTGACTTGTGCCACTACAATATTTAATATTGAAGGCCCTAATGCCTTTAAAATATGATTGTATTTGGTAATGTAGTCTTTAAAAAGGCAACTAAGTTAAAATGTGGCCATTGGAAGACCTTAATCCAATATGATTTTTATACTTATAAAAAGAGGAAATTTGAATATAGCCACACAGACACAGGAGACCGTGGACGAAAGGCCATGGAGTGAAGTCTCAGGAGAAACCAACCCCACCAACACGTTAATGTCGGACTTCTAGCTTCCAGAATCATGAGAAAATAAAAAAGTTCTATTGCTTGAACCACCGAGTCCACGGTACCTTGCTATGGCATTTCAGGCAAAGCAAAACAGTTGCTTGATGACAAATAAATGGAGTTAGAGAAGAAAAAGAACTCTGCAGCTGATTCAGCATTAGGAGGCCAACTCAGTTCCTGAGATGTCACTTGCAACCAAACCTTTTTCTTTTCTCTGACATTTACTGCCAAGGTTGGGGCTTGATAATTTCACCTGTTTCCTGTAATACTTATTATCTGAACCATCAATTTGCAACGTTTGTAATTCCATAGCTATTTATTTTCAGATCATTTCCTCACTCTATTTTAAGCTTCCAGTAGGCAATGACTGCATCCACCTCTAAATATTTACATCTCTTAGAGCACCTGGATCAATGACTTAAAGTTGCAAAGGGTTAGACAAAGATAGGACTTTAAAATATCACACTGGGGGGTGTGTAAACTTACATGGAGGGAGTCTGAAACCTGTTCTGTGTCACTCCTGTCACATGTTGTAAGTATAGATTGAAGTCTATATTGAGTTCTGCAACTGAAATTTAACCTCATAAAAATCTTTATATCTTTTTTAATAATTCATGAATTGACAGTATCGTAGATACTAGCCTAGCCACATATGCAAACAAAAACCTCACAGTTACCCTTTTGCTTCCATGAGTGGGATATGAAAAGCTCTGATCAAATATTTATTTGACTACTTACCTTGATTCACTTAGGCAACTTATTTGCTCAATAATACCCCACTATACAAGTCTGAGGCATGGTTCTTTAAAATTATGATTGCCATGGTAACTACCAGCTGCTGTTTTACCAGGAACTCTGGGAGTAAAGTTTCCTTTATTCAGGGCTGGAAGAGCAAAAATAAGAATATAAAATAGTCTTGTACAAAAATAAATTAATAAGAAAATATAATAGATTTGTAAAGCCTAACATTTCTATCTGACACTTTTGAAACATTATTAACTTGCAAGACATAAAAAAATTAGACAAAAATATATGCATGCTGAAATAAATTAGATTTCAAAAGCATCATTTTTAATAAAGGCTTTTAACTGCCTCAGTCTGGAAATAGTCTGCAATCTGGTTGATAAATATGCGGCAAATGACAAATTAATATGTGTTGGCCCTCATCAACATCGGAGACAAATGTTATTATAATGTTTTGGACTCTGCTCAGTTTTGTCTGTCTGGGGAAGGCTGTGCAAGTGGCAGAGTCTGCAATTCAGAGGGACGAAGCTGCCCTCTATTTGAGGATAGCGTGTGCTACACCGCAGAGAGAAAGGAGAGAGAGGTGCGTTTCATCAACCTACCAAATACATGAGAAATCTTAATGAGAAAATAAAAATATGAAAGTACCTCTTAACTTGCATCTGCTTTACTTATAGTTTATATAACTTAGGAAATTAAAGTTGCAACTCAATCTTTATCTGTTCTAATTTCTCATCTGTAAGCTTTTAATGACATAATAAAAGGACTTTTTGGAAATGTAAAAAATAAGTTAATAATTGAAATTATTTTAAACAAACCAGATATTCTTATTATATAAATACACAATAATAAAGGAAATATTTTATTATATACTTTTATAAAACAATGTTTTTATGAGTTTCCTAAAATTCACTTGTTAAGGGTAAAGAAAACAGATAAATTATGACAAATTCAGTAAATACAAGAATCTATAAATGTAGGCAGGTCTCAAGTTGCTTATATGAAGCATCTTTCTCTTTTTAGCTTTCATTCTATATTTGTTTTTAATTCTTTCTCTGATATTGAATTGTGATGAAAGTGTGTGTACCAGAACTTCATATGGAATATGATAAATCTTCTCAGGTAATGACTCTGGAATTACAAGTAATTTTATCATAATCCCAAATCTGTATAAAAATAGTTGCATTATTTTGAAAATGGGAAAATGGATAGTAGTTATTAGTTATGATGGACTTATTCCAAAGCATGTAAAACATTTATCATGGTAAAAAGTATAGAGGAAGCCCAAGGTAAGAGCTAGGGCCCTTGTGGTTCATGGTGCTATGATGGACCTTTGGATTTGGAGACTACGATGACGGTACTCTTTTGACCACAGCACTCTTGCTTACCCTCCAGTCCAGCATGTCAATCAATAGCAGTAGAATACTGTGCCACAACTATTGAACTGCTCGACCTCTCCCACATTCAGTACTGATTTCCACCTCTTTGAGATCACTACCCCATCTGGATCTAACTTGGCCTTCTCTCTTTCTATATAAAATTGCTTTTCGGAGCTGGGAAGTTGAGTTTGTCCAGATTCAGAGAAAACCTAAAGCTAGTAATCCAGAGCAGTGTGTACATGGTGTATAAATATCCTCACAACAATTATTAAGACACTCCCTATATAACAAAGATTTCCCAATTCTTGACAATAGCACCTTTGGTATGGGCTGAAGTCAATACAACAATGTCCTACCCATGACATAATTTGATAAATTTGGGGAAGTATTCAGTCATTATATAAGAATATGATCCATGGTTCATTCAAAATTGACCCATCATGCTATTTGTACTGAGCACTTACCTTGTGTATTTTATAAAATACAACACCACATAAAACATACTTTATAGAGCAAAAGAGGTCATGATAGTGGCCATAATCACTTTCAATTGTGTAGCTAAGCTATAAATTAAGACTAAGTTAAGACTGTTCGACTTTTTATACTCTAAGAACATTCATTAGTACTTACATATGACCCAGTGCACAGAATCATTAGGAAAAAAAAAGAAAGAAAGAAAGAAAGAAAGAAAGAAAGAAAGAAAGAAAGAAAGAAAGAAAGAGAAAAGAGAAGAAAAGAAAATCCTTCATATGCCTTCATATGTATTGTAGAAAAAATCAATAACTAGCATATGGGAGTTTTCTACCTAATTCTGCCATGTAACCTTTTGCAAATCACTTTACTTATCTATGACTCCATACATACGTGTGTAAGTTCAAATACTGCCCTATTCTCCAGATTGTCTCCCACTTCTCTAAGGCCAAGATTCTGATACGTTTTTTAAAAGAGAGTCTCTTTTAACTATAGCTGTGATCGTCTCAAATTAGAGAAGAGGACCTGATAGACTCAGTATTCTGAGGCAGGTGTGCACATTGAACTAACCTGCAAGGCAGTGGGTTTTGTTCCAGGTCCATCTGCAAAAGTGCAAATGAACCATATGTTCTTTCTCACTAGATGGAAGACAAGAGTTAACAACAGCTCCCGTTATTCTCACACTGTACAGTGGGGGAGGACGGTGGCAGGCTTGGTTTACAGTAGCTTAGCAAGAGCATCCTTGTAAATAGGGTTATAACTCTAATGTTTATATGCTTGGAGGAGCCACAGATACAATGTGCACTTGAGGCAGTTTTATTTACTGAAAATTTAGGTATTAGGGAGAATTGAGTACTTTTATAAGGCAAAAAAAAACTTAGTAAAACCCAGGTATCTAGCCAACTTACCAGGACATACCTATTCCATTAAAGGACAGGTTGAGAGGAAAAGGGGAAGTGACCCAAGGCTTGGCTGGGGACTCCTGTCTATGCCAGACCCTTTGCCACCCTCAGTGTTCTCCTCATCTTGCAAATGTGGGGTTTGAAGCTTGGTGGGGGGTTGTCACGTGTCTGAAGTCAAACAACTGCTGTATTGTGCACCAGGAGTTTCCTGACCTGTAAATAAGTTACTGAAATTTGTACTCTTCTGTGAATTACTGGCCTAAAAGTCATCACCTTGGAATGCACTAATCTATCCCCATAATTAATATGCTTTAATGCCAAAAATTCTCTGGAAATTTCCTTTTCAAATTCCCTTTAAAGTAAGTCATTACACACATACCCCACACACTCAGGTATGCATGTGCTCAATCAAATTATTCTCCTTACCTTAGTGATCTCAGAGAGCGACTGATTCCTCAATGTTAACTATATATTCTTCAAATCATCCACTTTATGGTATGTTTTGATATATTTTCAAAGTCATATGAGATTCTGTGATATTATAAAAAGTTGTCCAGTTTTTGCATATTACTCTTTAAAAAACAAGTACCTTTCTGTTAGTAATTCGCTCTTTATTTTGCCTGGCTTCAAGTTGAATTCCTAGGTTCACTGGAGGAGCACCTTCATTTCTATAATATTTTTTATTGCCAGATATTTAACCCCATAGAGTTTCTGTTCCTATAAGGCTTCCTGAAAGTCCTTTAATAAAGCTGTATTGATTTTAATCATATTGTCCTCAAGCCTTTCTTGTTAGATTCATTTCCATTTTCTCTGTATTTTTCTGGTTTCTGCAAATCAATGTAGTAATTATTTCATTTTTATTGGGTTCTAAATAAAAGAATAGTTGATGTTTATGGCATTCTTGTACAAACCAATATTTTGATCTCAAATTTTGGTCCTAAATGTTTGAAAATTGATAGTTGTGAGTACTCACGATTGAAAGCATTTGTTTATACATTAATAATACTTATAAAACAATTCAATTCTTATTTGTATTCTTCCTGTCTCATTTTATAAAATAAAATAGGTCTAGACAGAAAAAGACTAACTTTGGCAGTGGCATTACATTATTATATAGATATTTTAACTAGAATATTATCTAAAATAAAGTATTCTCTGTTTCTGGGAGTTTAACTAGTCGATAATTATATCGATTTTATTCCTTTGCTCAGAGGATTATCACTAAGGAATAAGTTTAACCTATCTTTTCAATGTAAATATTTATGAAGTTCCTAGTTTGTGTCCTGCAGTTAAAGAGCTTTCTTGGGAAGTAATGAATTACAATAATAGATTTTTTTGATGATTAACTCTGTACATTGTGGCAACAAAATGTATTTTTCTGCAGCTTCAAAATGATGATGAGAGTAATATTCATATTTTTGTGTATATATATTCATAAATATGATCAAATAATAATTTGTTCTTGTTATGTGTCATACCAGTTTTACATTATTAGATCTTCCATAAATTTGAATTAGGTAGTCTCATGTATTTTACTGTTA
>JAJEJO010004830.1:94320-110852 GCA_020662805.1 Glaucomys volans
AAGTTGGATTTAATGCTTCATTTAAATTATAAAATTTATAGAAAAATTTTTCATTGTGTTTCCATTTAATGTCCGTAGCTTTTAATAGTAATGTTCCTTCTTGCATCTCTGATATCAGTAAATTACAGTTTTGTTCTTTCTCATTTCTTTTTAGCTTTTTCCCTTTATTTGGATCTCTGGTCATATGCTGTAGTTCATTCACATTTTAGAGCTCTCATTTCAATTTTGATAGATTTTTCTAATTACCTCTGTTCTATTTCATAAATTGCTACTTTTATATATTGTATCTTTTATTTTACTTTATATTTAATTTTCTCATCTTTTCCTATATTATTAAGATGACTTTATAGATGATTGACAGTTTGCCATTCTTCTTTTTTAATATTGGTTTTGAAGGTTAAAACCTTGCCACTATGGGGCTGGGGTTGTGGCTCAGTGGTAGAGCGCTTGCCTGGCATGTGTGAGGCACTGGGTTTGATTCTCAGCACCACATACAAATAAATGAATACAATAAAGGTACAGCAACATCTAAAATTTATTTTTTAAGTGTGCTTCTGTGGATTGTGTTAGCTTCATCCTACACATTTTTATGTTTCCCCTCTGTTCAAAATATTTTATAATTCAGTTTGTGATTTCTTATTTAATTCATATGCTATTTAGAAAATAAATGCATTCCTTTCATATTTTCATGCTGTTTTTTCTTTTAATCTATTACATATAATTTCTTTTCATATGTTGAGGCTTTGTCACAGCTTATATCTTACTATATTTCTATTTATACTCTCCTGTGGTAAGAGTATTCAGTCCTCTGATATTTACTCAGACTATCAGTGGAGCAGCTCCAGTTTGTAGTAGTGAATTTTCCACATGCAGTTGAGGATGGTGAAATGATAGGTGTCTCATTTATAAATGTCAGTTGGGCCCAGTCACTGTTTGTTGTTCAGGTCTTCTCTGTGCTTACCTAGTTCCCTAGTTTGTCTGTTACTAAGGCACAAAAGGTAAGATTTTATTGTGGCTGTGAGTTTTCTATTTATCTTTTTGTTATGACCAATTTTGTTATGAAGGGGAACATTTTTAAAATATGCATCTTCTTTTATAAATTAACACTAATTATTATGAAATGCTCTATTCTGATAATGCCATTCATCTTGGAATTTGCTATTCTGCTGCTAAGATGACCATATCAGAACTCTTATGGCAGTCTTTGTCATGATATTCCTTTTCTATGATTCGTTTGGTTTCAAATATGTTTGCAATTTGAATATGTAGAATGTGCTTCTTATAATTTATATACATGTATATAAGTGTGTGCATTTATATATATTTATATGTATTTTTTTCTGGCTTTCCATCAAGTTGACAATCTCTGTCCTTTAAT
Organism: Glaucomys volans; assembly: GCA_020662805.1. Classification (NCBI taxonomy): domain Eukaryota; kingdom Metazoa; phylum Chordata; class Mammalia; order Rodentia; family Sciuridae; genus Glaucomys; species Glaucomys volans. The sequence goes on from JAJEJO010004830.1 coordinate 95,699, forward strand.
GGGGTTTTAATCTGTTTATACTTAATGTAATTAAACATTTGAATTTAAATCTCATGAATTATGGTTTACTTTTTATTTTTGCCATGTTTTATTCCTCTATCTTTTTTTTCCCTTTTTCTAGGGAACAGTTAATGGTGTATTTTCCTTAGAATTCCATTTATTTCTTCTCTTGACTCATTTTCTCTGCCTTTAAAACTTTCCTCAACATATTCTAATAGTAAGCTTAACTCATCAATCTACCAAATGTTCTACTATGTAATACTATTATGAAAGTATAATTTCTTTTCATTTCATCCTACTTTTTGTTAGTTCAAGTATTATTTATTCAAAGATGACTCTTTCTTTATCTGACTTTTTTGCTGATGAGATATCTCCTACCATTTTTACTTGATTCTCCTGTGTTATTTAACTTTCTTCTATAGATACTTTAATATTTTCATATAGTTTGTTTTCCAAAAAAAAGTAAGTATAATATACCTTGGTTTGGTTTTCTTTGCAATATTTTTGCTTGAATTTAAAAATACTTTAGATGGATTGTTGTCTAATCTGTGTCAGAAATTTCTCAACTATGAGTTCTTCAAATATTTTTTTAAGCTGTTTCTCTTCCTTTTCCTTCTGGAAGTCCACTTACATGTGTATCATACCATTTGTTACTGTTACTCAAATCATGGACATTGATCTCATTTTTTTTTTCATTTACTTTTCTTCTTAGGTTTCTATTTTATTAATTCTTATTGCCTAGCCTTCAAATTTATAGAGTCTTTTCTTCTGTTGCATTCAGTTAGTTGATAAGTTTGTCAAAAGAATTCGTCACCTTTGATGTTACATATTTATTTCTAGCAGGTCCATTTCTCCTGTTTTGGCTTTTATGTCTTTCTTGAAATTTCTCATATTTTCCTATATGTTGTCCATCTTCCTTGCTCTCTCAAATAGTTAACATGATTGAAGTTCTTTGAAAATTCTATTATCTTACTCATTTCTGTGCTTGTTCTGTTGAAATTTCAACTTTTCATTCCATACTTTCATTAAACGTTTTGTAATTGTTGATCAAACATTGGTAATAACAACAATGCCATCCAGAAATTTTCAAGGCTTTTCTCTCTTTAGGCCTCTGATTTGGGGATGTGAGTCAATGTAGTTTCTGACTGTGTGGGACTAGGGTTTCTTCGTTGCTTTAGGTGCTGTTCAGTTTAGAGGTATTTCTTCATTTGAGACTTTCCTTAAGCAGACCTTGAATTTGGTGCCCCAAAGGTTGTGTCTTGGGTCTCCTGCATTTCAGAGGCCCAATAGTTCTGTCCCTATGTGTGTCTCTTGGCAGTTTTGCATTCCCCAAAGCAGTAAGTGGCCAGCACCCTAAACTCAATGTAAAACATGAGTTTTTGGTGGACTCCCCCAGTTCTCCTTGCCTGTCCTCAGACTTCCCTCAAGGTTCGCCTGCCTCAGTTCTCCTAATTTGCCCCCAGATTTTCTCATTTACACTCAACAAAGGACCATCAGAAAGAATTGAGTAGTGAACGTGAGCACCCTTCCCGTGTGGCTATCAGTAGTACTAAAGTATCTGATTCCACCCAGTCTGGCATTCAAATTTCATTATAAATGCACCTGGTTTTGTTTAACTTACATCTAATATATTATATCATTTACTTACCCTATTTATTTAGCATTAATTCACTTACAAGAATTTTTCTAAGTGTTATTTCTCTTCTTCCAATGCTAACCCTATTTTTACAATTTGTGTTTAAGATTTGTATTTTTTTAACCGCATCTTAGGAATACTAAGTATCTATAACAAGCCATCCCGGTTTCCACTCTAATTTGACACTCTACCATTTATTGTTCTCTGTATTTTTAGGTTGTATTTGAATTATCTTGCAATCCAAAGTTATATATATTCAGTTACATGTAGGTGTGGATATTTAAACCAACTTTGTGAATACTTTTGAAGTCCTCATTTATCTAATTATGAATTTCATTTTAGCTGTGTATGAAAATAGGACCAAAATTTTAATGCATTGGTACTTGACAGTATTTCTTGTCTCCTCCTACATTCAACATAGGCAATGGGAGGACTATTAGGTATCTGATTATTATTCCCTTATGTGTACTACAAAATTCATATGGAGCAGGGTTCTTACATTTATAGTGTTAGTCTCCTCCTTCGATCATTGTGAATTTACATTATACAGTCAAAAGAGATATTTAGGCCTTTAAATAGAAAAATCATTAAAACTCTAGCCATTTATTTTTTTTCTTTCTGTAAAGTTGTTAACACTTTTTAAGCTTCCAAGATTCTGAATTGCAACATGATTTCTCTATGTGTGATTGCTATTCTTATCAAGTACTTCATAGTCCTCAGAGTGCAAATACACATGGAAACTAACATATGCAATACTGCTTTGTTGATCAAATGAGGACACCGAGTTTTGTCACTACTTTTGTGTGGTGACCCATTAGTGTAACTGTCAGCGTGATAACTTGGAGAGCAAATCCATGTTGAGGTCAGCCTGGGGCCTCAGGACATGAAGTTAGAGAACTCTTAGTTGAGTGTGGTGGTGGCTTCTTAATTCAACAGGAGGTGAACCTGAGCAAGAGTTCACTTTTTGAAATGAAAGATAAAGGCTAAAGAGAGAGAGAGAGCAGAGATGCGGAACCTTGTAAAAGTGGAACATGTCTCAATCTAAAGAGTGAAATGAGAAAGGCTGCAAAAAAAAAAAAAAAAAAAAGAAAAAAAAGAAAAAGAAAACAGCTTTGGACAACATGGTTCATTAAGAAGTCTCACTTAGAGAATCTGCACCCTCTGGCAAAGAGCAGATTAATGGTGTTTCCTTCTCACCAATTGTGCTAACTAATTTCAAAGTGGTCACCATTAGGTTTATAAGAGAGAAAGCATGCATGCAAATAGGAGAGGAAATTGATCATGCTTGAGAATTACAGAGTGACTTTACCTGGGATTACTGCATATGGAAGCAACTGCAGCCAATAGATAAGAAGACCTGTAAGTATAGCATATTATTCCCAACGAATCCTCAAGCCTGGCCCCAAACCTAGAATCAGATAGGAAATCCCTCATTCTGCAAGAGGACACATTCCCAATGTCCATTTCAGATGTACTCTAGGAAGAATTGAACAAAGAAGCACTTCCGTGAGTGTGGAAACAGGACAGGTTGCAGAGGAAGGTAGGGATCTCCTGAGGGAGAGCAGATTCTGGGGAATACAGGGATCTTCCTTCCATGGGAAGGTAAGAGGTCCCCTTGTGCCTTCCCTGCAGGGTTTCATACAGAAAAAATAACTCCTGGTATTATCCATTGTTACCTACAGCTTCATTTGGATTTGGGTGGTGGAGGCACCTCAGCTAGAACTGATAAAGAAGTTGAAGAAGTAGCACTAAACATCCTGGGTATTGGTCTGAATACAGATGAGAGTTTAATTTGTCACCTTGGGAAGGAAGACATTCACCATGTGTGGCAACCAAGGGGTAGAGTTATTTGGTTCCAGGGAGGCATGTGGGGTCCCAACTGAGGTATATGTTCACAAAATTCTTGGTCCTTCTCTAGTAGGAAATTATCATAAAAATGTAGCTGTACATCCAGAAACTAACTATCCTATGTGTCCTGCAATCAGATGTGTCCTCAAGAGTACCACTGAGAAGAAGTGACATACCTCATCCAGGTCAGGTTTTCTAAGAAGCTGATATGCCTTGTCCAGCCCTCTTTCCTCTCAGCAGGATGAAAACAGAGGATGCTGGGACAATTCTTGATGGAAGACTCACATTTTGGGTTCAGAGGTGTGTGTGTGTGCGCGTGTGTGTGTGTGTGTGCGTGTGTGTGTGTGTTGACGGATGCCCTTGTGCATTGCAGGATATTTAGCAGTATTTCTGGTCTTAACCCATTAAATGCCAGCAGCCATCCCCAATCTCCTGCTGTGGTGACCAAAATGTTTTCAGGCACTGCCAAATGTCTCCTAGGAAAAATGACCCTGACTGACAACTACTATGCTAGATGGAATGTGGAGCATCTGAGATCTCTTTTGGCTTTTCTTTCATTGTTTCCATATCCTTGTTCTTGGCCAATGCATTCAGAAAGATTTCAGCTTGATCTTTGGCATGCACCAATCCACGTAGCCACCTAAAATTTCCATTGGACTCATGTCTGCCTGGTACAGGCTTTATTCCTCCTCATATTGATGATGTCTCAGAGGTTAAAGTCTCAGCTGCCCTAGCACTTGGTATTCTGATTTTATTTCTTCATACTTATGTCTTATGCTACTTTATGTTGGGCAGGAGAGCACTTTATGCATTAGCAGTGTTTGCTCAGCCTGTTACCTTGAAATGAGGGTCTTCCCTAATTCTTAGGTCTTCCCTTGTCTTCCACTTGATTTGATCTATGTTTCTGTGCATCTTTTAGATGTTCTCTCTGGCACTAACATCATGGGTTGACTTCATGGCTACTTAATAAATAGCGATGCTCAGCTAACCTGCTTTGACATGTACTTTCATAAAACCTATGCTCACACTCATAGGGAATTGGAAAGACCAGTCCTGCACATACCACCAACTAGCCACTCATCAAATATTTGTTGAAAAATTGAAGAAAATTCTTTTTAGAGTCCAGGATTCTGAGCAGCCTCCACAGTTACATGAGCTTCTCTCAAGCAAAGGCGAAGCCTTTCCTGGCTCTCCATCTCCTCCAGCTAACATGTCAGCTTTTGCAATTCCCTCCTTCAGCTCTTGTTAACCAAGTGCCATCTGACAGCACAAATTCTGCTGCTCACTCTTTGAATACATTCAATTCTAAATTATACAAGATGATGTACACATATTTCATATTGACCATGTTCAATTATTTCTCATCTCTCATGCCATCTTTTGAGTTTTAAAACCATCACCAAAGACTTCAGGCTACTGCAAATGGTTTTGCCTAATAATCTCCTTCACTTGGTCAAAGGGCACCTGGAGTGTTGGGTATAGAGAGATCAATTTAGAGATAGGAAATGGAAGTTCTTGTTTTGCATTTGTTCTGGAAGGGACCACACCTAAAAAATAAGAAGTGGTGAGGAAGGCTCTGGGATCATTGAAAAGCTCCATAGTGTCTCCTCTGTGGTGTAGGATGGATGGTAAGCTATCACAGTGAAGGTGGGCGCCATGTTGAAGGGATAATGGAGATGGTGACCACATTTAGCCATCAAAGGCAAGGAGGAAATAATTCAAAATTGTGAAATGAGTGATGAGGTTAGAATGGCAACCAGTGTCCACTGTCCTACCCCCATATCTGTGATGAGAGCTGATGGACCACAGGGAATCTAGAAGCAGGGTAGAAAGACAAATGTTATTATATAGTCTCTAAACCGAAACTATTGAAGAACAGGTGGGCTGATGGCTAACGCCATCCACCACAATGGAAAAAAATTACCATTCTTCCCTTCAAAGACATAGAGAGCTTGCAGGTAGCAGTCCCTGTCATGCTCCTCTTTAACTCCCTGGTCTGACCCCTGGTGACACCAGATGCACGATAGGCCATAGGCCTCTGAGGAGCCATACACTTAAAGGGGTATTCCAGTAACAACTACTATCTGGATGTACTCTGCTTCAGCAGCTCCTATCACCTCTGATACTTAGTGTATAGCTACTGACTTGAGAAATGTGTTCTTTATAACCTCAGCTGGGAAGGATCATCAGGAGTGTTCTTAACCCCCTGGGGCAGGCAGCATCTCAGTTCTGTGCTCCCTGCCTAATGAAGTGCAGTCTCAGTGACCTCAGTGAGCTGGAGTGCAGAATGCAGGGGTCTCTAGAGTGGGCCGAGAGGAGCAGCAAGGAGGGACATTAGCACCTGCATACAGAGGGGAGCATGTGCAACCAACCTTCCTGTTACCCATTTGGGTTTTGCTTCCTTACTGTGACCAACCATCTCTTCAAGGAATGGATGGTACAAGGAATTGATGGCACTTACTGTGGCATCTGAGTGGTCAGAGCAGAGCAAGGGCAGGAGAGTGTGGCTGCATCCCCTCCCCCTCCCCCACGGGTGTGTATTAGCCTGGATTCTAATACCACCCTCAAATTTCTTTTTCTGAGAATGTTCCTGGTTTCTAGATTCCACTTATCTGCCCAAATGGTAAGCCCAAGAGAGATTTGGTATTCAAGAGCTTGCCCTTCCTAAGCATGCATCTGTTTCTTACTCCTGGGATGGGATAACTCTGATTTCAAAATCTGTTGTTCACCATGGAGAAATATTTGCTCATAACAAATCCCTTTTTGTTTTCATTTTTTTTTCTTTTCTGTCTCACTTCCCAGCTTCCTCACTCTGTTTCCTGGTATCATGTCTAAATCCAAATGCTTCCTTTGGGATCCTTGTTTCTAAAATCAACTTCAGTCTTCCCTTGACATCCACAAGGGATTGGTTCAGGATCCTCTCAGATAGCAAAAGCTGTGAATGCTTAAGTTCCTTAAATAAAATGGAAAAAGGTGTTTGCCTATGCCTTCTGCCCCTCTTTCCACGTGTTTAAATCATATCTAGATTACTTACAATAGCTGACACAATGAAAATGCTGTGGAAGTAGTTGCTAGGCTGTATTGTTTAAAGGATAATGACAAGAAGAAGTCTGTACATATTTAGTAGAGATGCAAGTTGTTTTCTAATACTTTTGCTTGGTGGTTGGTTGAATTCTAGGATATGGAATCTGGAATAGAGGACTGATTGTCCTGACTTTGAATACGTCTCTCTGGATCTGTTTTTGTTTAGATTCATACTCGCTTTCAGGAAAAGTAAAGCATAATAAACTGAAGATAAAGATATGTGCCAAGAAAAAACAGCTAGAAAGTGTTCCCATAACCGCCTTCAACCATGGAGAAAGAATGGCTTCCCTTTATAGAACTGCCTGTTTTCGAGCTAGTGCTCCTAGTTACATTGAGTCCTGAAAATAGCCATTGACATTTCACATGCTATCTGTCAATATTGACTATTGGACTAATGATCACACGTCTTTCTGAAATTTCAGTAGTTTATGCAAGAGGGTTTAAAAAACATGGAAGAGAAGGCAAAATGCTGGGCTCTTCAGGCTTACAGAAAATATTGCTGGAGTTTCTGATACACCCATGGGTCCCTGTGTGTTGTGAGGTTTTATGGATGAAGGTGCTGTCTATCACGTTGTCCTTTCTCATGTGCTTGGGTTTCCAGAGTTGTGTTAGGAAATTCTTGACATGGATGTAATTTTTTCTAGAACTTCAAAATGTCTGTAAACATTTACTTATAAGGAATAAAGGTTTGTGAAATGGTTATTCTCGTAATATGGAACTTTTTAAACTCACTCCTCTGTTCTAGGTGGCAAGCTGCCCTCCCAGCCCAGAACCTCTCCAGCTCTGTAGCTTCATTCTGGTTCTTCTGAACTTCCCCCTCTGGTCCCTGTGAGACCCTGGGGCTTCTACTACCCTGGCCTCTGGATTCAAGACCCACTGTCAAGTTTAAGGTTGCTTCTACTTCTTCCCATTAATGACATTAAATGTTTGTGATAAATTTGCAATATCTTAGTTTGAAACCTAAAATTAAAGCTCCTGATATTTAATAGAGGGTTTATGCTTTGGTCAGCTTTCTGGCTGCTAGGACAAAAAAGATTTGACAAGAGTAATTAGAGGAGGCAAGGTTTATTTGGAGGCTCAAGTTTTCAGAGGTCTCAGTCCCTAGATGTCTGACTCCATTTCTCAGGGCCTAAGATGAAGCAGAGCATCATGGAGGAAGGATGTGGAGGTAGAAAGCAGATGGGGACCTGGCACCAGGAAGCAGAGAAAGAGTCCCCTCACCATGACAAAATACATCCCCCTTAGGGACTCACCTCCTCCAGTCTACAGTTACAATCCAGTTAATCCCTATCAGGGGATCAATACACTGATTAGATGAGGCCCTCAGAATCCAATATTTCACCTCTAAACTTTCCTGCATTGTCTCACATATGAGCTTTTGGGGGACCCCTCATATGTAAACCATAACAGTTTATGAACACCACCATCAAAAAAATAGTATTTAGTAGACAGGCCTGGAGATGTAGCTTACTGGTAGAATGCTTGCCTAGTAGGTGAAGGTCCTGAATTCAATCCCCAGTACTGCAAAGAAAAACATATATATACCGAGCAGAATCTTAGTTCAAATAGGACTTGTTCTTGTGGGGAGATACCTAAGTTCCAGTCTGCAATATTAATAGGGAAATTCTTTGCCAAGCTAATTTGTGAAAAATAACTCAATCTCCTGTTTACATCATGAAACAGTACTCTTTTTTTAAATGAAGAAAAGATTAAGATTGTGCCCATTCTGCACAATCTTAAAGCCACTATCCTTCCCCTCTCATACGCTAGCCCTGTGTTTGGCACAAGGCCACAAAGAGTAAAATAGGAATACATCTCCTAATGAGGCTCCTGATGGTGATGGTTCCACTCCATGTATCCAAACAGAGATGAATGCTGGGGAGAGCATCTTCCACTGTAGTTATTTCAATTGAATAAGCATAATTTTAACATGAATCCATTAAAAAAAATCTAGTTTGGTTCTGGGAAACTGAGTATTAGAAACATGATGAGCATATTGGACTAAGTTCAAAACGGAACATCAGGAGTAATTAAGAGAATGGAGAGACTGATTTATGAGAAAAGATTAAAAGAGCCCAATCTGTTTAGCTTGGCTAACAGACAACTAAGTAGGGGATATGGTAATTGTTTACAAGTACTTACAGGATGTAAATATCAAGGCTGGAGCAGAAATGCTGAGGCTGAGATCAGAGAGTCTGAATCACTCCAAGTTAATAAAGAGAAAATTTAGGTTGACTGCCATCCAAAATTTGGTGATAGTTAAGGTCTTTCAGCAGAATTGTCTCTTAGGGAAAATGGAAAAAGAAATTCTTCCAGATATTTAAATGGAGGATCTATAGCTACTTCACATTTATCATCGACATTATTTGAGAAGTATTTAAATTGCATCATTGTATGTGCTGAAATGGCTTTCGGCACTGTTCAAATGAACCGCAGTCTTCCTGAAAGGCATTGCATGAAAATAGCATTCTGATGAAGACAGAAGAACAAAAGGCATATAGAAAGATCTCATTTCTTAGAAAAGAAGCAAAGTATCTTTATTAATTTTAAAACCATTCTTTAAAACAAACTACTAGGCATTAGGCTTGCAATTGACATAATCATTGCAAAATAATATACAGCAATTAAAATATAATAGTGCCTTCTCATATTTATTCATAGAAAATAACTTGTCATTACTATACCAATGCTTCTTCAAATTAATAGAAATAAGAAATTCACAGTAATTTATTATATGCATTTAAGGTTTGCTTTATCAAAATAATTTAATAAGTTTTATGATACTGGAATAATTCTTAAAAGAGATGTGATTATGTGGAAATTTGTTTTTAAAAATAATCATTCTAAACACAAATAATCTAGTAGAATTTCATTAATTCTATTGTATATACCCACATAACTAATATATAACTGGATAAAGATATAAATGTATATACATACATAATTTTGCACATATATATAATTCATTCATGTATAAATAACAATTTTATTTTTACATTGACTGTTAAATATGTGATCAAAAATTTTAAAAGTTAATTTAAAAAAGTAGCAATGAATAAATAATTTTTACAAGTGTCTGATAACATTTTTAAAACTATTTATTGATTTATCACTCCTTTACAATGTGCTCCTTAAACGCTTACCCTTGACTTTAACCAGAATCTTTAATCTGAACTAAATAATCAATTGTACATATACCCATTTCCTAAGGATTCTTATACCTCTGAATACCTACCAGTTTGTCACTATTAACTACTTAGAATTATTAGGAGAATTAAATTATACATATGCAAACCATACACACAACACACACACACACACACACACACAAACATACACTATATATATAGTTTACAGAGAGTATATGTATAGTATACACACATATATAGCAGATATATGGCATATATTCTTTCTCTGTGTATCTTTCTTTCTCACTCAGACATACACACACACACACACACACACACACTAGTTCCTATCATGACTATCCAATACCATCTTCTCCTTAATTGAAAATTTATGACTTTTCAAAATACGCATAAAGAACAGAGGTATATTTGTGCATATGATTTATGAAATAATTTAAAGTAAATGAAATGGTTTCTGTAATGCACAAAACATTCCTTTAGGAAATTTGTACATAGATAAAAAGAATCATTGCAATTTCATATAAAATAAATTACAATTTTGGTCCTGAGTTTTATATTACTATAGAAAATATATTATTAATATTTTTGAATACTCATAATCTTTATGGTAAACATTTACAGATTTATCAAATTCAAAACTTATATACACTACATTTTGTAGATGAAAATTTAAATTGAACTGAATAATGCAGAAGAATATACTTAATGCCAAACTGAAGACTTAGGGCTATATTTGGTATGTTAGAATTATATTAGAATAAGAAAGGACAAGAGCCGGGAGAATTTCTAACTGTGAATAAAGACCTGTAGGAATTTATTTTTCTCATAAACTATAGCCATTTCACTAATTTGGATGCATTAAAATGGATATTTAACATATTCATAATGTCATTGGGCCATCTGATCTCACTTCACAGATGTCCTTGGGCACCTCTTCCTAAAGTATTTTACGAAAATGACTTCAATGTTATTAAGGATTCACTTCCAAAGTATCCCCCTTCCTTTATTCAAGCTAATACTGCCATAATTTCCAATCAAAACCTGATTTATGTTAGATTATGTGTACAGCATCATGCTCTCTCAAAGACTTCCAGAATCCATCTGGATCAATTTGTCTTCATGGTTGGAAAACAAAGAATGCTATTTTTACTCCAGGGGATGAAGACAAGCACTGATCTCAGCAAAATTATTGTTGGACTAAAGCGGAATTACTGCCTAACTTTTATCAATTACTACCAAGAATCTAAAAATGAATTAAAAATAAAATATTAATCCTGGGAACAAAGCTAATCCCTGAATATTGGATGACGTCTGTTGTTGTGAGATTGAAGGCAAAAGCCTTAGGACTGTATGCTGATCCTAGTTTGTACAACGGGTCATGGTGCAAGGGATGTGACTGGATGACAATCACTCTGGTGTGTAGTCTGGGTTGCCTGGACCAGGAGGGAACAGGAAGTGGAGACTTCCCGCTTCTCCCAGCATGGGAGCAGCACCAATACCAACTTTCAGAATAAGGCAGTGGCTTCAGTCTACCGCCTTGGAGGACTGTAGTATTCCCAAGGGCTCTGTTTCCAAAAGCTGGAAATCTGCTTTCTAGATAATACATGGAAACAGCTCCCATGCAAACCAAACTGCCATGGGGTCAAGTAGTCCCTCCAAATACTGGTAGGTTGCTTTCATGATCGTCCTATAAGAACGGGGAACAGCGGGGCATGACCTGTTCAGCAGATACGGGTTGGCCATGGGAGAGATGAGGGGGCGTGTGTGTTGTGTCCTTGGTTGCTATTAGTTTTCCTAATGGAGTTTAATTTTTAATTCAACTCTGCAACATAGCAAAATATATTCCAAGCCCAGTTGCTAATGGCCACAAGAAGATCAATTTCAATGGCAAAACTAAAACTCTCATGAGATATGTGTGTGACCTGTATGGATAGAAAAAGAAGAATTTTTTAAAACATTTTTTTTTTGCGGGGGGAACCAGGGATTGAACTCAGGGACACTTGGCCACTGAACCACATCCCCAGCCCTATTTTGTATTTTATTTAGAGACAGGGTCTCATTGAGTTGCTTAGGGCCTCGCTAAAATGCTGAGGCTGGCTTTGGACTCCCTATCCTCCTGCCTCAGCCTCCCGAGTCGCTGGGATTACAGGCGTGCGCCACCGCGCCTGTCTTAAAAGTCATTTTTGAACTTAAACATGAATCTGAGATTTGGAGGGATGAGAATGCTGTCAACAACTATCTAGTTACTATCTGTGATTTAGCAACAACAACAAAATCCTTCACATTACCTTACAGGTTTGAGGGACTTCTACTATTTCCCAAGGAATAGAATATTTCCAGAATGTGCTCTGAAGATGCAGCTTACTCTTGTGTGCACCAGGCCAGAATTAGGCCATGCTGCCAAACCTATCTTCAAAAAGAGTCTGAGAAATACATACACATAATTTGCTTTTCTCTGTTGTGAAAAGAGTAAGTGATAAGGGACACAAACATTACTGATTCTTTAGCCTGTCCTCATTGTTCACTCTATTTTAACTGGAGGGAATAGAAATAAATTTGCATGCTTATTTTGCCATTTTGGACATGTGTCATGGATCTAAATACACTTCCTGAGATCTCTCATTCATGCCTTATGTGGTTGCCTTCCAAGAACACCATAGTACCATGGTACCCTAGGAGAAGTCAAAGTTCTACATTCATCACTATGAAAAAACATTTCTTGGCCAAGTAATATTGTAAAAAGTTGAGGTAAGAAAAGTCCTTATTTCTTCACAGATGTACATATTCTAGAATACCTGCAGTTTTCTTCAAGCTGGACTGATGTGTTAGATATTGTAGATAACTTGAAGTCTGAAATGACATTATCCATTCGATGCCTTTCAGTCTCTTGTCTCTCTGGCATCTATGCTTTGCTTGGGTCACAGAAATAGTGAGACTCCTGGGATTCCCAGGCTTAGGTCCAGCTGGTGCACCAGGAAGTCACCCTGTCTGGTTCCCGGCAGCTATAAAGGCTGCTGCCATGTAGTTGAGAGTGTGTTATTGCAGATGTGCATGGGACCTGCTGGCCTCAGATGGAGTCCAGTGTCCATGTAAATCTCCTCCTATCAGGCTCTCTCCACTTTAAGTACTTGAATTCCTAAAGCTAGAAAATGTCAGTCACTCCTCCTATTTTTTCTTGGTGCATGATCACAGTTCTTCATGGGGTCATTGCAACACACTTCTTCAGATGAAGGGCACGTGTAACCATGTCCTTTGCCTTGAAATAGCTTCTCTTTCATGTCCCCCGTGAACATCACCAGCCCTCATCACTACTGTTAAAGAGTTAACCTTGATAATGCCTCAACAATCTATGCCAAGCACATTCAATAGATGCTTTTGGAATCCTTTGAATTTTGGAATTCTGAGAAGCACTTAACTGTTTGTCTATGAAGCAACAAGAACTATAGTTGTGGAGCAAAACTATTGGGGCAAAAAAATTTAGTGAATATGACATTTTAGCTCAACAGTACAGAAAAAAATAAGTCAAATAATGGAAACAGCAAGTAAAAATTAATGAGAAACTGCATGTGTCTTCTGTTATCTCACAGGATTGTCCCCACACCACAGCATGAGGGGAGGCAGCTGTGAAAAGACACTGGGATTGGTAATAGATTGGTATGGTGATCCCACACCACCACATCCATGTGACATCATGGACCTCACTCCAACTCTCTGAACTCCTAGCCCACTGGGCCTTGCTGAGATTTCAGCAAATGCATGAAGAGATTTGCAAACTGAAGTATCCTGCATCTGTAAGGCATTAGGAGGCTCATTTCTTACTTAGCTCAACCTGACAAGATGGTATCTTACCTTCCACCCTACATCCCTTAAGAATTGAAGGAAAAAAAAAAAGCATGTCTCTTCTTTCACCAAAGTCCAGGAAAGGAAGTTGGAGCAGAGAGAAAATGTAGGAAAGAGAAAATTAGAAAAAGAGAATTTGCCCATCTGTAGAAAAACTGAGCCAAACTTTAAGAAAGATGAACACTATAGGTAATTATTTCTGTTGTCAAAGGGTGAGGATGAGGTCAAAGACTTGAAAATCTGGGCCAAGGCCTGCTTGGGGATGGACAGGGCAGCCAGATTCCCACATCTTGGCCACGGCCTCCCCTGGGACTGACGGAGTCGGCCAGATTCCCACATCTGGTTAAGCTCAGTGGTTGTGGCTGTGGATGTTGACAAGTTTTCAGAACTACACGTAGAAAGGAGCCCGTTGCTGTTGACTCTGGGTAGCAGGCTCGGATCATCCCTCAGCTGAATGGGGTGTGTTGACATCAACAGTGGAGAGTCTGCACGGCTCCCCGGGAGCCCACAGGGGAACAGGCGAAGCTGATGGATCGCATACTCATCTCAGAGAAGGTCTGGGTCTCCAGCGAGCCACGACAGACCTATTCTACTTCAGAAGGACCCTGCATTCCCTGAGAGAAAGTGAGGCGGCTTCCAAAGCACAGAACACACTTCCTGGAGGGAAGTTAAGGATGGGAAGAAAACACCATCTTTCGGCTCTGTCCGACAGGACGTGTGAAACAAGTGTTGTCAACATCTTTGAATCTTAATCAAATCGACATTCTGTTGCACAAACTGAATGGATCGTGAGATCCAGCAATGAAAACGCAGCAGGCCACGTGAGTGGCTGTCCCAAGTCTTTGAGGAGCACGGGGCTTTAGAGGAACAGCACTAACTACAGAGTCCTGAGCTGTCCTGAGAATGTCTCAGTGAGATCTGTAAACAGTCAAGCAGTGGGAAAAACAAATTGCACGTGGGCAGAGACTGAAACCCACTCCAGGTGAGAAAGTCCTTTCTGGGGGTGAGTCTAGCCCCACCTGGCACTCCTTTGCTCTCCTTCCTGGTCAGAGTCTGCTGGAGCTCTTTCTGGAAACAAACACCCATACCTTGAGTCATGTGGTTCTGGGGGGCCCGGCCTGAACTCACTCCAATAAGACCCCCGCTTCTGGGTGGAAGCAGTTTGCCTGGCAGGGCCTGCGATGAGAACCAAGGAGGCCCTGGGGCACTGCACCCATGGCTCTGAGAGTTCATCCCCCCTTTCCCAGCAGCCCTTGAAGGGGAGCTCTCTCGTTCACTGGACACTGCGATGTGAGGGCCTGGGATCAAGGATGCCCCCAATCATTTTGCTGTTGTGAGTCCTCCTGAGAGGAACACTGAGCCTGAGCAAGGCAGAAAAAGACAGCAGAGAAAGGGGCTTGGAGCCCAGGGATGGGATCCAGTTCTTTTTCTTTCTTTCTTTTTTTTTTTTTTTATTTACAATACCTAAAATACATAAAATGTATTTTAGAATCACAGATTTGAGATTGTGAACCCATTAATTTCTTTTTTCTTTTTTTTTATTCATTTAGTTTTGATCCATTGAACACAAATGGAGTACAGCTATTGTTTCACTGGT
>JAJEJO010004830.1:110952-166259 GCA_020662805.1 Glaucomys volans
ATGTATTTTAGAATCACAGATTTGAGATTGTGAACCCATTAATTTCTTTTTTCTTTTTTTTTATTCATTTAGTTTTGATCCATTGAACACAAATGGAGTACAGCTATTGTTTCTCTGGTTGTACACAAAGTAGAGTCACACCATCTGTGCATTCATACATGTACACAGAGCAATGATGTCTGTCTCATTCTGTTATTATTCTTACCCCCCCCAGCACAACCCCACCCCTCCCTTCCCTCTATGCTATCAATCCTTCCTCCATTTTTGCCTCCCTTCCACCCCACATTATGCATCATTATTCACTTATCAGAGAGATCATTTGGACTTTGGATTTTTGGGATTGGCTAATCTCTCTTAGCATGACAGTCTCCAATATCATCTATTTACCTACAAATGCCATAATTTTATTCTTCTTTATGGCTGAGTAATATTCCATTGTGTATGTGTGGGGAAAAGGGTACACTCATACATTGCTGGTGGGATTGCAAGTTGGTGCAGCCACTCTGGAAAGCAGTGTGGAGATTCCTTAGAAAACTTGGAATGGATCCACCATTTGACCCAGCTATCCCACTCCTTGGCCTATACCCAAAGGACTTAAAATCAGATTACTACAGTGATGCAGCCACATCAATGTTTATAACTGCTCAATTCACAATAGCTAGATTGTGGAACCAACCTAGATGCCCTTCAATAGATGATGGGATCCAGGCTCTGAAGCAACCACATTAGAGCTGAATGTTTGTCATGAGTTCTTCAAGTAAGAAGAGCAAATAAATTTCTTTTTCCATTTTCCTTCAGCATTACGTTTTTTGTTTGTTTGTTTGTCTGTTTTCAAGCCAGCATCGCACATGCCCCCTGCGGTCTGCAGGAGTGGGCACAAGCTCGCAAAGGGCAGGAAACACACTTAGGACAGCTGAGTCCCGCTGCCTCCAGCTCTGCTGCTCGGAGGTTCACTGGCTGGGATGTCGGAAAGGTTATCGACTTTTCTCAGCATAGATTTCTTTTCTATCTTTTCCCGTTTTTGTTTTTGTTTTTTTTTTCACTTTTCCTTCTTTTTTTGTCCCATAATTATTTTGATGGAATTACAGTGGGCTAGTGAATACGATTTTAAGCATGAAAAAATAGCACTTTTTTTTTTATCTTGATGGGTTTACAGAAGAATAGAGTGGCATTCCAATAAACACTTGAGTCCTGCCTAGTATCATAGCGCCTTCAGTAAAGTGCTTTGGGAGATCAGATAACTGACCATGAAATTCCCTGTGGCAGGCTCAGAAGCTCTGAGCGCTGGGTAGCCACCGCTGGTTTGCCCAGTACCCTGTGCCACTTCCTTTCCTCCTCCTGTGGTTCTTCAATTCAAGTAGTTCAGAACCTAGGGGCTCCTCACATTCCAGCCTGACAGCTGTCCATTTCCTTCACACTGCCCAAAATCTTATTAAGAAACATACTCATCAGAACCCAAGCCTGAGCATTTGCCAGGGGCACGAGGAGAGTCACCTAATTTTGTTTGGGCGTTTGTATCCACAGTCATCAGTTATAAAGAATGTGCATTGCACAGCTGTGGGGATAACTGGCCTCCCAACAGGCAAAGGCCACCTGAGGAGATGACGAGCCTGGGAGGCAGATGCAAGAGGACTGCAGAAAGGGGAGACCCTGAGTGGGTCACGGGACTGCACTGTCAGAACAGGAGACTACGCAGGGGACCATACAGAGCCAGGTAGCTTCAGGATCCAAAGCAATACCTGTTCAAGTGGGGATTTTACCTGTGGCTCAGCAAACAATTTTTAAATTCAAGGTGAGTGTATAGATGAAATAAGATCCCTCTTTTTCTTTTGTGGCAACATTATGAAATATATAAACTGAAATATTTGTACCTTGACCAAAGGGATATTGGTTAAGAATACCAAGCACACTAAAAGGTGACAGAAGGAAAAAAGTGTCAGTAAAGCAAAGACACCCTGACCCTAAGCACAGTGTGGGAGTGATGCTGTCGTCGCCCTGAATGTGAATGTCGTGTGCACACACATATACACCTGTGTGGTGCCAGTGGTGTGATCTCAGTGATCTAAGTGCAGGTTTTAGTAGCAAAAACAGACACAAGTTGAAATCTTGAGCTTATATTGAATGAGGATTTGGTGGGAAACCTCCAAAAAATCTCAGCCCTTAAATATTGTACTTGTATAGAAATCTGAAGCCAGAAAACAAAAATCTTCCAAGAAAGGAAAGGAGAAAAGAAACTAAGAGTTAAATCAAAAGAAAATAATCTCCCAGGAAAATTTTAAATTTGGGTTCCTGTCCTCTTTCTATTTAGAAGTTCATAATTTTGTTACCTAAATTCTTCAAGGACCCCAGAGTAAGGAATGCCACCTAGACGTTAGCATTGCCATTCTGGAGTGAGAGGAAACACCCTCGATACTGAAAATAAATGCCCTGATGTAGAGAAAGTCACACAAACAGAAATGCACCCTGAGCAAAGGTCAACAGATATAACCAGTCAGGATAAGAAGCCAAGTGCGATAGTGGGTAATTTGAAAGGAATGGTACAATATGTATGTTGAAAATAATTATGAATGTAAGAAAATTGATCAAATGCATGAGCAGAAAAAACCAGAAAGGAGAGAGTAGGCATACACATGCAAAGAAACAACCTATAGAATTTAAAAAAAAAACTAAGTTCATTGAAAAATGTCATGTGAAAATATCATATAAATGGCTAAGAATATCAGAGATAATTCTTTACATAGGATCACAGAGAGGAGGTTGAAAACGTGTTCAACAAGGTCTGTCATTAGGGACTTATCAAGTAGGATAGAAGATTCCAGCAGATGCCTCAGAGCAGGAGGGGAGTTTCCCAGCACTGGTCATCACAGCACTCTTCACAAGAGCAAAGAACATGGCCATCTCCTAACTACTCCTAAACAGATCTGGGGCAAATGGATTGTGTCCTTCATGCAGTGGAATGTTCTAAAATATAGTATTCTAAACACGATTTAATTGTATCTACTTAAACATAAGAGTTGTATGTCAACAAGCATAAGCTCTAAGAACAACATGATGCTGAGGAAAAAAATCCAATTATAAACTAATACAGGCATCAGTTTATATTTTAAGTTGGTAGAAAACCAACAGCCGTGTATACACTTTGGGAATGATAAACATCAGCTCAGGTGTGCTCCTGGGGAGGTCCGCAGGGGAGGCGGTTCAGGGGCTTCAAGAGTATCTGCGAGGTTTACTTTCTGTAGGAAAAGGAGACAAAGAGCGCAGTGTTAACATCTGTTTAATCTTGGGGGTTGGAGAACAGGGGTCTGTTTTGTTATTTTCTGTATCTTCCCATATGTTGAAAGTGGTTTGTAATTAAAATCATACACGGATGAGCAGGAATTAGTCTGGAAGAAAAAGACTGAAAATGCAGGAGGCAGAGGAGGCAGAGGAATTAGGGAGCGGGAAGAACCAGTGGCTGCTGAGACCCCCCAGAGCCCCCTGCACCGCTCTGTTCTAAAGGGCTGGTGGGAACGGGCAGAGGACCGATAGCGCAAGCAGGGTCAGAGTGGGATGAGAACAGGTCTGGGGTTATGCTATCACATGGAACTCCATCATAGGGGTGGTGCATGGGCAGAATAATTGTCCCAGGTCACTGTTTGCATCCTGACCCCAGAGACTCCCAGGATGATGCCCAGCACAAGGGAGAGTGTGGGTGTGGGTAAGCAAGGGTTTGGTATGGTGAAAGCTTCCTGGATGGGACCAGTAGAATCACAATGGTCCTCACAAGAGGGAGGCAGGAGAGTCAGAGAGGGGAGGGGGTATGACCTTGGAAGCAGAGGTCAGAGTGGTACAGGGCTGTGATACGGGGTGTCAGAGAGCCTCTACCTAGCATCGGGAAGAGCAGCTTCAGAGAGCAGCCCTGCATCCCTCACCTGCAGGAGGGTACATGAACCAGGGTCTGTTGCCCAAAGCAAAGGGGGTGTGGTGAGATACCATAGAAGCCACAGGCAGGGCGCTGGTGATCAACCATGTTCCCTGGAAGAACCAGGACAGGTCAGAGCTCTGTGTGTCTGGGTGTGACTGAGCAGGGACCCACAGCGATGTTAGGACCCTTGGCATCCCTAGCAGATTGGGGTTTATTACACTAACTGCAGTAAATCCAAGGAGGAAGCAAGGAAAGCAAACAAATCTGAACGAAAACCCAAAACCCTTGTTTGGGTGCAGATAAAATTTGGAAAATTTGCAAGAGAAGAAAAGTCGCCATTTGCTTAGAGTTATTAAGAGACCATCAGAGTCTGCAGAAGTGGCTGTAAAGAAAATAATAAGCATGAGAACATTGCATGTTCTTATTGTGTTTTCCTCTATATTGAATTTTTCAAAAGTGTACAGATTATTCATTTTATATTTACCAATAGTTGCAATTCATGCAAATGTAAGTGATAAATATAAGTGTAACATTTAAATATCAATTTTAGTTTATTTTATTTCTGTGGCTATTTTCTGGATAAATGTCAAATTCCCATACTAACTTGTCACTGAGCTCCCAAATACCTGGGCTTTTTTAAATGTTGAAGATATGTTTGGGTTGAATGTTAAACGTCATTTCTTTAAATCATCCTAGAGCTCTGAAAAATTGATGAAGCATTATGAATAATACACTTATCATAAAATTTCTCACTTACAGTTTAACTATTTTGCTCAAAGTTATATGAATTCCCATAGCAAAGACACCACAATGTATCTTTAAAATACTGGAATAACAATAGCCCCAAATTCAGCAAATAAAAGTTATATATGTTTTTCTTTTTTGTTTCCAGCTTCTACATCTTTCTTTTGGGTAAATTTCAAAATTTAAGAAAAATTTCATCCTTCTTCAAAACATACCTTTCACATATATATTTAAATTGAACCTGAAATGTTTTGGTAAATGAAGGAAATAATTGTACATATAAACTATTCTTGTATATATATATATACTATTCCCACAGGCCAATTTCTAAAACTTCCAGACTTCCCAGAATACAAAAGCACATAAAGTATTTCAACAAATTAAATTTTTAGCTTCTGTAAATAGTAAAAAAGAAACAAAATCAATAGATTTGAATTCAAAATATGTCCTAAAACCTTGAGTTAGTTGATTCCATGTTGAATACGTAATTTAAATTCTGTGGATGTGGGTCAAATGGCTGTTGCTGTGAGGGTTCAGTAGGATGTTTCAATGTGAAATCACCAAACTGTAAGGTGGCTTACAATTGTAATGAACAGATCAGAATCTACTGCTTATGATAAATTAAGACAAGACCAATTTTATAGACAATTGGAATGGTTTGTAAGAATCTTTACAAAATTACAGAAAGTATAATGCATGTCATGCTTCCAAAACTATGTCTTCCAAGATATTTTTTATGTCAAGTTCATCAAGATACCTTGCAATATAAAGAATGCCCGTATCCATAAGGACACCATAGTCCAGGAGGGGGATGGAAAGGGTCTGACTCCACAACAAGGACTTTTCGCAGTTTCTGACATTAGGCCTATTCCTTGGCATTGGCTGCTCAGCTCCAGTTCTTAGCTGATTCCCTTATATTTAGTTTTTCAAACTAATGTACGATCCATCAAAAGTTTAAGTACTCCTTACATTTATAGGTTACAACTTATATTTCTAAAAAACTAAGCTCAGAGAGATTTAATGAAGAGTGACTGGGTAAGTACAAGGTAGAATCAAGGTAGAATTATCATTTAGTCAAAAGCCAAAAATGTGGCCGTTACTCAAAAGTGAAATTCTTACATATTTTGAAGTTTTCTTATTTAATTCCATTTTACTATCTAATCCAAATAGCTTAAAATATAAAACAGAGAAACATAATGACAGCCTTGGAGGGAAAAAGTTGGAAATCTATTTCTCTAGCACCTGGAAAGAAAAAAAATGATTTCATTTTTATTCGGTTTTTCAGAGACACTTTCAAAAATCTTTTAAAAATGTGCTTACATTTTGAAATAATTTTACATATATAGAAAAGTTGCAAAGATAGCCCAGAGTTCACAAAAACCCTTCACCCCACTTCTCTAAGGTTAATATCTCAAATAATTACAGGGTGTTTGTCAAAACCATTACTTTAGTACAATACTAATGAACTAACTACTGTAATCCTATTATTAATACCATTGACATAATACCGCTGACTGAGCTCCGCACTTTATTCCGTTCACCACATTTTCCACTAATGTTCTTGGTTCTCCTGTTTCAGGATCCAATCCAGAAAAGCACACTGCATTTAGATTGTATTTAGTTCAACCTTTTATAACTCCAGATCATGATAAACTTTATTCTTTGACACATTTTCCAAAATGCACGAGCACACACACACACACACACACACACACACACACACACCAAGGGCAGCTCGGTGCTAACCTGTCTGCATTCTTGCTCAGAAATGCAAGCCTTCCTGACTCAAGTCCATTGTGTCAGCTGAGTCATTCAACTACAGTCATTTGTAGGATTTAACATGACAGATGCTTCTTACACCTGCACGAACAGCCAGTCTTTGGAAAATCATGAAGTGTGCATGTGAATACTCTGCCTGAGCCATATTCCATACATTCCTTACTCCCACATTTTTCCCATTTACTGTTAAAATTTACCTGAGTTATTTCCACTCCCTTGGGATGCTTCTCTCTGTTTATCAAAAAAGCTAATATTATATAAAGCACGATAACACAAAATACCTGGGTCCTCTTAAGAGATACATCGTTTCATCCTCCGATCACATTGGCTGCCAGTTCTTAAAGTTGTTTCTTGAAACCAAGATCCTGAGAACTTTCCCTACACCTGTTAGACTATAAAGCCAAAGAGTGATGCCTGGTGCCCGGCACAGAGGAGTGCACCGTGAGGGACTCCAGCAGTGAGAGCAGCGGCAATACCAACCCGAGTCAACAGGACATCGTGTCATGTGGCCCCTGTGCCACTACGAAGAGGCAGTGATTCTCAGCTGCTGAACTTGTTTTTCTTGAATACAGAATTGGGCGTGACCCTTGTGGGTGACCCACTTGGCCTGGACCTGACTTGGCACTTGCATCTGTCACTGTATTCCTCAGACTTAGTAAAAGGCCACTTGGGCCTCCTGTCCTGCTCTTGGTTCTGGCAGAATCTGGACACTCTAGCAAGACCGAGATAAGATCACAACCAGTGGTGGATATCAGAAGCCATCATCTCTCTTCCTGGAAGGTAAAAATGAGCTATTATTTCCTTTCCTTTATTATTTTGCATGGGCCCAATTTTTATCTCAATCCACATGTTCCATTTCATCAGTTCTAAAAACAGGGTATTCGTGTCTTTCTCCAGCCACTATCAGCCCCCTCAGAATGACCCGCCCCTCTGGCACCAGGCTGGGTGACCACGGCCCTTCCACGGGACAGCACCACAGTCAGACAGCTTCTGGCTTAGCCCAGACTCAGAAAGCAAACACTGTAAACTGGACCTTTCTCCACCTTGGCTTCAGATGGTTGTCTTAAGCAGGAAAGAAATGTGTCCTTTACTAAATTCTCTTTGAAAATAACTTTGTCATGAAGACCAGTCATTTGCAAGACGGTTGCCTATCTGGCGTCCATGAGGCAGGGCTTCTGTTGCAGCCTCATGCCACATATTCAGAGTCTAAGGACTTCAAACTTCCAAATGTAATGTTTAATAAATACACACTGTGTACAAATAATCCAAAATGTTTAAGTCAACTCCCCTAGTAGGAGTTGCGTGTCTTCTAAAAATAGTCCAAATAAGTATTTTAAAATGAGCAGTGCACCCTTAATTTGAAACTAAATTTTAAATAAAAAATTAACACTAAACTATAAATGTTTGACTGAAGTAAGTGAAATATATGCATTTATATACATCAGAGGTCATCCACAGGTTTTATGTATATAAGCATAAATATTTGATTCATTTATGTAATGATGTTAAATACATACATACAGTTATACCTGTTCTATATACGCGCGCGCACACACATACACACACACACACACACACACACACACACACACACACATGAAGGCCTTTCGTGTGCCCTGTGTTACTTGGCAGTACTGTGTAAATACAGATAGAACAAAAACATTTTAGTGCCTGTTGCAGAAACCACACCCCTGGCTAGTCTTTTCATTTTAAGAGAGAGATCCAAAGAGCCTTTCCATACCCACCCCACGTCTCCCTCTCTCTTGGGTGTACCTCTCGATTGCATCTTGAGCATTTTACTTGAAATAATTCACTTAAATCAACATGACAGAGTTGTTTCCCTAATTCCCCAAAGCCTCCATCTCTCCTGCTTTATTTCATTGTATTTTTTGTTTACTTGGTGCTTTTTTGGGGGAGGATTCTTTGTTTTTTTGTTTTTTTTTTTTTCTCTTTTCTCTTTTAATGCCCTCACTAGATCTGCCTTGCTTCCTTTCCCTCAGGTGGCCCTTCAAGAACCTTTTCTAAATGCTCAGGCAAACAGGGGGAAAATGTCAGCTCCCACAGTTGGCAAGACAACAAGCCCAAGGACAGGGACGGGCTCCTGAGCCGGCAGCCTGAATCTGCGGGCAGCAGCAGGCAGGCAGCTCCCCTGCCTCCTCGCAGGTGCAGAGGTTCCAGCGAGCCCACCCTCCCTCACACTCTGTACCCACCAGGAGCTGCTCCATGCAGGCTGTCGCCTCGGTATATGCTTCAAAGGTCAGTGTCAAACTGATCAGAGGCATCAATAGGGCAGGGACCCAGCAAAAGTCATTTATAAACACAGCACTTTGTACAACTTACTTATAGTATCCAGACTAACCCTGCACTTGTGATGGTTTCCCCTTTCCAAAACTCATTAAAGGTGTTTCAAAAGCATTTCAACGTACATTCAACCAGATGAGTATTGTATTATGGTAGTGGGGGTAGGGTAATTATGAAAAAAAATCACACTTATTTAGATCACTAATTTAGAGCACATAAAGACATAAAGAATTTCAAAGGAAATAGTCAATAAGTTCACTGTCTATTAAAAAGCATTCCTATAATTTTTCCTACATATTCATTTTCTGCAAATATTAAAGATTAATACTTGGGCTGGGGTTGTGGCTCAGTGGTATAGTACTCAAATCCAGCGTGTGTGAGGCACTGGGTGCGATTCTCAGCACCACATGAAACTAATAAATAAATAAAATAAAGGTATTGTGTCCATCTACAGCTGAAAAAATTATATTTAGAAATTACTTTATTTCCACTTTTTCTGCAAAAATAGTGTTTTTTGTTCAACAAAGAAGAAAAATATGCAAAGCTATTTCTACACTCTAGGCTAGAAAAGTAAGGTTCTTTTTTTTGTTTTATTTATTTATTTATTTATTTATTTATTCATTTATTTATTTTACAGACTGCATTTTGATGCATTGTACACAAATGGGGTACAACTTTTCGTTTCTATGGTTGCACACGACATAGATTCATACCAATTCATGTAATCAGACGTGCATGCACAGGGTAGCAATGTCTGTCTCCATACACCACCTTTCATACCCCCACCCCCTCCTCCCTCTCATTGTTTTGGCAGAAAAAGTGGAAATACAATGGAGATTATGGAGCATGATTTATATTTCATAATTCTGAATCCAATTTCTTGAATTTCCTCTAATCTTTTTATTGAGTTGGATTAGGAATAGACAATGTATTCTGCGAAGTAAAATTACTAGAAGTAAAATTCAAATGGACTACAACCTGTCTTAAATCAAAGTAGCTATGTTTATAGATATTGGTGCTTTTTGTTCAAAGTCATTGGCACTCTTGGGACATTTACAAAAAGTGACCATGTACCAGGCCATAAATAAAGTCTCAAAAACTGTTGTTAAAAAAAGGCACATGAAACACAGTCTGCAAAAATTTTGAAAAACGAAAACAGAAAAGGAAAAAAATGTGTCCTAATGCTATATATTACTAAAAGGAATCAATAATGCTATATATTACTAAAAGGAATCAATAAAAAAACAAAAACTGATCCCAAAAAGGCATATGTAATAATAAAATATTGTACAAATATTTTTAAAAGAATTTTAAAATATTAATACTTATTAAAAGTATCCCTGGAAATTTGTAGATTTAATATAA
Organism: Glaucomys volans; assembly: GCA_020662805.1. Lineage (NCBI taxonomy): Eukaryota > Metazoa > Chordata > Mammalia > Rodentia > Sciuridae > Glaucomys > Glaucomys volans. Next base: position 121,046 of record JAJEJO010004830.1, read on the forward strand.
TTTTTTACAAAGCAGAAAAGGAGTATTGAAAGACCATAGATTTTTCTAGACTTTTTCATGGACTTCTTAAAAATCCTGAGCAATAAATGGGAACTAGTTTATCAATTGGATTGAACTCCCTCAAATATAAGCAGCTTTAGTTTACTCCCACCATTACCCTAAAATAAATTTTGCTTAAATTTCCTTTCCCTGATCCTTGGGAATATACTGCAAAAATTCCACAGCTTTCCAATCTTTTTCACCCCAGTCCAATCTCCATTAGCATTCTCACCTTGTGTCCATCTGACACCTGTCTACCTGCCCGCAGCAAAGGTTATGCTGGAGGCCCAGGATGGACACCTGCCTCTATTAGCATATACACCAGACTCCCAAGGAACATGCTAATTCTTCTAAGATATTCCTAAACTTCATGTACTAATCGTGGGCTGGTAATTTCTGAAACTTAACAAGCCTCCAGACAGGGAGGGCAATATCAATCTTCGATGCAGAAAACCCCCCAAAATATTGTGTGTTCTTTGAAACTATGTCCATGGCTAGGGTGGGGAGAAGGTTCACCATTTCTCTCCCGTGGAGCTGGTGGGAGAAATAGCAGAACATTTCTTTCTGTGTGAAGCAGAGTTTTACTATTTTTTTTCTGCAAAAAAGCCTGTTTCCTAAGGGCATCATAACTGCCTTCTCATGTATTGTGGGGCATGGTATTACTGGACATGCGTAATCACTTCTTAAAACGTCTTAACTATCTTTAAAAGCAGAGGTACTTATCACCCAGGGTTTTCAACTTTCGGGCTGTGTCTGACCTTGAGAACACATAAAAACTTCCAAAAAGTATTCTCCCCTAGGGATTATTTCTCCAAGGATTCACTTCAAGCTGCGTATGCTTTGACTTAAATGCAATTTAATTACCATGACAAACAATGACTGCCTTATATCCTAATAAAAAGGTGCATATAATATTTCATCCCTTTCTGGAAGAGGCCAGATTATTTCCTGTACTGCCTGCCTGGCACGGGTCATCAGGCAGACCCTGATAACCTATGTTTCCCATCAGCTCATTGGTTCACACCCACTGCTTGCTCAGCCTAGGCAGATGGGCTCTCCTCTGCTCTGCACTTTGACAAGTCTGGAGTGCCTGGATAATTTGCAGCTTTTCTTGATGAAACCTGAGAGATCAAACTTATTACACAGATTCTTATTTTCAAAGCAAATCCTTGGTACCAGAAACTTAGGGGATTGAAAAAACCCTCATACCTTCACCTGGGAATTCAAGCAATCCCCAAACTCATTAAGCAAAGGGCTTTTAACTATGGTAATTCACTCTGGAAATCCATATCATTATTACTAGCAGTGGTGATCCTCATAGAATATAATTAATACTAATGGCATATGTTAGTAATTTGAGTGGCAACGTAGCACAGTTTTAAGAGATAAACTCATGAGTCAGAAAACATCTGAGATCATATCTTGGCTCCACATTCTCAAGCTGTGTGACCTTGAACATAGTATTTTATTTTTAGGTCCTTAATTTCCTCAGATGAAAATCCAGAATAAAGGTAACTACAGTACAGTTCCCAGGAAAGCCTCAAGGGTCAATATGTTGTTAGTCCATGTTGATTGGTATAACAGAATACCCTGCACTGGGAACTTTGCCCATAAACATTTAGCTCTCACAGTTGTGGAGGTTAGAAGTTCAAGATCTGGGTGCCAGCATGGTTGGGTCTGGTGAGGACTCTCTTCTGCATTGTGGTCTGCTGAGTTCTCCTTATGACCACAAGTGGTTGAGAGAGAGTAACTCTCTTACTCTTCTTATATAAATACCATAGTCATTATGGCCTCACTATTGTTACAGATTGGGATGCAGTATCCCATAAAAGTTCATGTCCTCTGTGGGGACTAATGTAGATTGGCAACTTCACTGGATTAAGATATGCCTAAAGTTAAGAGGACGCTGGGTGTGTCCATGAGGGTGTTTCTAGCAATGACTGGAAAGTGGGACAGCATTTGGCAGTACAGCCCAGAAAGTTGGGGCCTCGATGGAAAGAAAGGAGGAAGAAAGAGGAAGTTGATGGAGGTGCAAGCTCACCTCTTCTCTGGGGGCTTTGGATGCTGCTGCTGCAAGTCCCTCCGGACATTTGGTTCCAGTTTCCTCACTCTTCCAAAGTGGAGTTTGAGCAGCGACTCCCCAGGGAGTTTTGAGGCCTTCTGTCCAGGTCTGGGGCTGAGCACCTTTGATTCCACTTCTGACAATCCAACTTCTTGGACTGAGTCAGTGTGGGACAACCTAGCTTCTGTTCCTTTAAGTTAAACCAATAAACATGCTTTGTAAAAACATTCATATATACACATGAAAATATAGAATATAAATATGCTGCATATAAACATATATAAATATATACAAATGTATTTATTTATATGCATATACACACCCTGTTGGTTCTCTTCCTCTAGAGATCTCCGACTAAAAGATAATGGGACAATGTTCAGAGGTGAATGACTAGCATAACCTGATGGATTGATAATCTGGGTGGATTATGGGGTGGTAACTGTAGGCAGGTGGGGTGTGTTTGGAGAAAGTGGGTCACTGGGGCATGTCTTTGGGGTTTATGTTTTGTCCCTTGTGAGCAGTGTTCTCTCTCTCTGCCCCCCATCTGTCTGGAAATGGGAAGGTTTCCTCTACTCTGCCCTTCCACTGTGACCATCTGCTTCAGCTTGAGTTCAGAATGATGGAGTCAACCAGCCTGGGCTGAACCTCTGAAACTATTTTCCATCTCTAAGATTTTGCTCTTGGATATTTTGGTCATCGCAATGCAAAGCTGACAGAATCAATTCTTATGATTTACTTATTTCTAGAAGACCCTACCTCATAATACCCTTCTACTGGGGCTAGGGTTTCAATCTATGAATTTTGGTGAACACAAACTTGCATTCATGATATTTGTGGCTATTAATATTTAAATGTCAGAGTTTAGATCTCTAGAATTCTCCCAACACCCCAAATCACCTGTTGCCCAACTTCTTGATATTGTCATCTTCATTTGCTATCTAGTGGGATTTTTCATTGAGAACAGGTTTTATGCAAGTTTATCTAAGCCAAAGTTCAGATGGAAACATGAATTGAAGTGCTAGTTATTATCATCGTATATGAAGATACAGGTCGCAAAATATATTTTTATCATATTTAGAGATTTCACTTTAATTAGTGAAAGGTGGAAAGTGACCCATGATAAATAAGAAAAACAAAGCTTTCAAGTAAAAAAAAAATACATTACAGATAACAGAAATGTAACCAATTATGAAAATTTTAGTGTTAAATATGAAAGGTGTTACTGAAATTAAGGGTGAAGTTGAAATATTCAAAATAGTATTTGGATAATAAATTGCATGCATTCCACAGAATATAGTTCACTAAGGATAACTGAGTACTTACCAAAAAAAATAAAGAATAAAATGCTATGAACTGCTCAAAAAGTAGAATGCTCAACTAGAAAACCATGAGATCTCAGGTTCTTGTATTTGTGATCTCAATTATCAAACTAGTATTGTTGTATCAAGTATTCTTCAGTTCTTGCTTCCAAAGTTGAATTTTTGTCTGATCAAATGAAAACTTCAGGACTATGTGTGCATCTGACAGTATGAACAGCTACAGCTTCACCATCAAGTTGACAAATTAATTCACACAAGCCACTCCCAAGCTCCAAATATACATTTCTGTAGAATGGGCTCTGAGTGCTCATGGCTGCAGGCCTGTCAGTGCATGAAGTCCAAGGTCGCAGGACCACAGACAACTTCACCACCTTGCATGTTAGGGCTATTTCAAATCACCCAAGGCAACAGTCTCCTGGATCAGAACTTGATGGGTATCCCAAAACCATTTTAATGCTTTGCTTCTCGGTTTCCTTTTCTATTATTAGGTATAGGTTCTAATTCCATCATTGGTCAATCTATTTTCCAGAGTTTTAAAACTATTTCCACAATGGCAAATATTGTTAAAATATCTATAACCAAGAAAAGAACTTCATGATTCAAAACCAACATTTAAAAAAAAATGTTAAATTATTATATACATTGTTTAATATTTTTATTCTTTGAATAATAACAGAATTCATGTCTATGTATTTACCATTGAATATCATAAATACATTACCAATAACCTCAACTCCCTATGTCTTCCTTCTAGATTTCACATGCCAACCCCAACCACCAAACTCTAGGCTCAGTTTGTGTTGATCATTCCTTTCTGCCCTATTGTAGATTTCAGTATAAGAAAACACAACTTGGGATAGTCTTTGTAAGTGGGCATGAGCTGTCAGCTCACACTTAGCAGTGCAATTGCTAATCTTATGATAACAACTCTGCTTGGCTTTGTAAGAAACTGCCAAACCATCTTCCGAAGTGACTGAATCACTTTCCTGCAGATATATCTGTTTTCTGAAGTTTCACTTCATCAGTTTTGTATTTCACTCCCCCAATTATTGAATCAAACTTTCCAAACAAGGAAAATCATTTACAGATAAATGTATATTTGAGAAGTTTCCTTAAAGAGAGCTAATGAAAATTGTGCACATCCTCCAAAAGCGTATAGAGATCTGTATGTGTGTCTACTAAGATTTTTTTCCCCAATGAATGATTTGTGAAGTGTATTGTATAGTAGAAATCAAGTTTAAATGTGGATGTGTAATTTATATGAAATAATTCTGAAAAAAACACATTGACCTTGAAAATTCTGATTTTTTTTTTTTTGCTGAGTTGGATTTTATAATTCTTTCTAGTTCAATAAATGTTAATTTTTTTTTCACACAATATCTGCACTTCTTCAAAGAAGGCTTCCAGAAGAAGCAGCAGCCTGGGATGACATGATGGAGAGGGAAGCACTCTTAGTGTTATAGCAGCTCCTAACTTATATTCATTAATCCCTGCTTTCATCTCAGTATCAGAAAATATTTTTCCATGGTACAGTTACTATCCCTGCTGTTTCCTTACTACTCTTGCCATAATATTTGCAACTGTCTAAACCTACAAAGTGGAAGAGATAAATGAAGAAATAATTGAAATAAATTATTTAGAAAATAGTTCAGCTTAAATTATCATCTATGGCAGCTGAACACATGCTTGGTGTCCCGGTATGATAGACTATTTCTGACCTCTCATCTTTATTTATTCATATTTATGATGAAGAAAATCTACTATATATTAGAAATTTAATTAAATATGAAACAATTATAAGCTACACTCATTAAGGCACCAAATATTTGATCTAACTCAGCACCTGCATCCGCAAGCATTTTATAAAGAGGCCCTAGAGGAAGGAAATTTTCAATCAAGGTAGAGAAGCTTACACATAATTAACAGTTCAGGGAACAATCTCCATGTAAGCTTGGAGATGTGTGGTTCTTCTAATCTTGCTATTGCAGATGCCTAAAAATTGGGATTTTTAGGAAGCACTAATAAGGTAATTAGTATTGTTGGAACATTGCACTGCACTAGTTATAGGAGACTAACCACGGCAACAGATACACACAAACGTGCATAATGGTGGCTCCAAGGAGAACTCTGGGGGTTACATCATTGAAGTGCATGAGCAGGTCCACTGAGTGACTCCTGTCCAGGCAGCCATTTAGAGACGCTGCTGGCCAATGGAGGCTCCACAATTCTCAACATGTGCCTCGCATAAGTTTTCATATAGCAGATTTTATTAATTTTATTTTGTCATTCTATATTTAATATCCCACATTGTAAATGTATCCACATTTCCATGGAGATAAATATTAACACACTCATTTATGATGAGAACTAAAGTTAGATGTTAACACTTAAAGCCAGTTTGACTTGAAGAGTAGGGTGAAAATTATGTTTGCCATTATCAGTAACATAATAGATACATAGTTTATCAAAAGTAAAAGAACTAAATCTGGCACTCCAACATCTATGCAAATGTATTTGAAGTGTTTATAAAATAACCACTATGTCAAAAGTATATCATAGCAACTGTTTAATGTTATGACCCAAGTTAATGTTAAATAAAAGAACTCAAAGAGCTGCATACTATTAGTTATCATTTTAGAGATTATTTGAGTAAAATTATTGAAAGTCACTAATTTAAAGCATATGGATGAAAATAACTTGAAAGTTAGACCACCAGGCACTTACCAGAGAAGGCAAAGACACATCACAAACAATTTCCATTCCTGATTTTCAACCCATGATATTGACCAAATTAATTCGTTTTAAGGAGAAATTGTATAAATTTCATAGCAATTATAAAATTTTAAAAAGATCTTAAAAATAATAAAAATGAAATAAATGAAGCAAAATATGCCCAGAGTAAAAGCTGTCTTAAATATATATATATATGTGTGTGTATGAATATATATATATGTTATATATACACATATATATAATCTTTTTAAACAGATATTAGCCACAATGACTTAAAAGAAAGAACTGGAACTATGATATGATCCCTTACATTTTGAATCATCACAGAACATTCAGGAATATGGAACCCTGTTCTTTGCACTTAATCTTCCTGAGGGTCTCCAATGGTGATTCCCACCAGTTCCTCAGTCCTTTGCTTTCTCAATAGGTTTCCAAACTAGTTAGCTAATTAATTAATACATGTGCATGCTCTCAGTATATTCACTCATGTACTGTTTGATTTAATTTTTTTTCTAAAATTTTCCTTAGTGCCTTCAGGAAAGATCATAAAAATTTAATTCTGGGAAAAAAAAATTTAATGTAAGTTGAATGTACAAAATACATTGTGAAATGTGTTGAGATGAAAGCAAAATTGAGAGACAATTATTTGATGTTCTGGTCCCAAATTGACCAAAAGTACTAAAATTTGCCTAGAAAAACAACAACCTCAGAAATATATTATTAGTTCATATCATTAGTTTGATAGTTAAATGTAGCTTCAAAAGAAAAACACTACCAAATGTAAAAGAAAAAGAAAAGGTGTATCCCAAATTTAGAAAGGAACAAAACATCCAAGTATGATAATTTTTTTCTTGTGGTACTGGGGATTGAACCCAGGGCCTGACACACGGTAGGCAGGTACTCACCACAGAGCTACACTCCCAGACATGTTTTATTTTATTTTGATGCAAGGTCTGGCTAAGTTTCCCAGGCTGGCTTGGAATTTGCAATTCTCCTGCCTCAGTCTCTTGATTAACTGGGATCTAGGCATACCACCACACCCAGATTAGAATATTTTTATTTTTATGGTGTTAAGAAATATAAGAATGTATGTTTCAATGTTTGCCATTGCTCATGTAATAACTTGTGAATTTCCTTTTCTGGTTATCATGAATGTATTTTTTTTTTTTTTTTTTTTTTTTGCCTTTGTTACTATGTTCTCGAATTTTCTACAGTTTAACTCTTAGAAATTAGACTTCATCTGCTCAGGCTGCTGCAATGGAACAAGGCTGACTGGGTGGCTTGTCAACAACAGGGATTATTTCTCACCCTTCTGGCGGCTGGGCAGCCTGCCATCCAGGTTTTTGAGGACTTGGTGTCTGGTCAGCCACTTCCCGGTTCACTGTGGAGCTCATGGCAGAGAGGACAAAGGCTCCTGGGGTCCCTCCTGCTGGGATGCTCAGAACTTGTCCCTTCCAACCTAATCACCTGCCAAAGGCCTCAGCTCCATCACATTAGGGATTAGGATTTCAAAGTAGGAGTTTTGAGGGCACTTCGGTTAAATCTAAGTTAGCTAATTCATTACTTCTGATTTCTGATATGGGGGGTCTGTTTGCATTCTGTGAAAGACATGCTCCAGTTTTAAAGTTATTCTTCACCACATGAATAATGAAAAATATCCTCAGAAAAGTAGTAAAAAATGTTAATAAATCCATGATTTTAAGAAGGAGGGAAGAACGTTCAAAACACAAAGAGACAGATGAAAAAGCATGGCAATCAGTCCTTTTTGGGGCACTCTGAATTAGAGTGTGAGAGAAAAGCAGAAGGAGAACCAACACCAGTGAGTGATATAATATAACAGGGATCACACACAATTATCCAGAAAGCTCTGCGCCCTGGATGTGGAGTTGGCTGCTTAAACTTAACGTGTTCCCTGTTTAGCATGTTGTCCACACTCACTTTGAAGCAGTTTGACCCTCAGAAGGGAGATATTTTTATATCCTCACATAGAAACAGGGAAAAGAGAAATTAGAGTCATAGAAATTAAAACTGAGAAAGTCAAAAGACAAATGGGAATAGGTGAAAAGTCAGTTCTCTCTGATATTATAGTCCAAGAGAGTACCCACAACATAAAAATCCTGCTACAAAGTAAGGAAAAAATGAGCAGCCACTGACAAAGAATATCACGCAAGAGAGCAAATAAGCAACTTACAGGAAATTAAAGAATAACAGTCCTTCATGTGTATTGTTTAAAACTCCATTTACTTCAAAAAAAAAAGGAAAACAATGTAACAGTATTTTGAAATATTGCTGCCATTTTTCGCTTCACAAAACAAAAAATATTTAATATTTTATTAATAATATTTATTGAAAATATTTAATATTTTATTAAAATTTAGGAACGGTAAAATTTATTGATAATTATAATTTATTAATTACATGTTGATGAAAGGATCATATGTTATGGGTGAATTTATACATCAGTTTTGTTCAGGATTACACTTTTTGTTTGTTTTTGTGGTGCTGGAAATTGAACTGAGGTCCTTATACATACATGCTAGGCAAGTGCTCCATCCCTGACCTATGGACCCAGTCCTGGATTTGTAAACTCTTAAATCCTGTCCTCAAGATAATTTGGCTTTAATCATGAAAATGAAAATGTCCTTTATCCAAAACTTCTACTTCTAGGAATTTATCCCACAAATATTCTCTTGCAAGTTCAAAATGACATAGATCAGTTGTTGAGTGCATCGTTGTAAATGGTAAATGTAATATACTATTATGATAGTAAATGTAATATAAAACTCAAATGTTTATAAAGATAATAGTTGAAACACTAGGGTTTTATGCCAACATAAAATGAAACCAAAGGCAACCATTACAAAGGCAGACTTTTTAAATGAATAACAAGTACAGAATGTAAATGATGGAAAATAATACAAATTATGATGTGTGTGTGTGTGTGTGTGTGTGTATTTAGCTGTTTGCACAAAAACATGGGCCATCCAAACAACTAAAACCCAAGTTTCTACCAAAGAGAGAAAATGAATGTTTGAGAGATTGGAGTAGAAGAGGAACTGCACAATACACTTTTATACGTTTTATATTTAACACTCTGTGAATGTCATTTATATATACGTGTATATATGTATACATACATAAATATGTCATTTTAAATAAATGAAGCACAAAGCCCTGGAGCTGTTGGTATAATTATTTTTATTAGCCAATTACAATATGCTAGTGTTGTATATTAAGAGGACGTAAGGCTTTCCCAAATCTAGTCATGTGTCACATGATGACCTTTCAGTCAAGGACATGCCCTCCTGTGCAAGGATGATTGCACAAGACTGTAACATCTAGAGGCTTCCTGGCCATCTTCGTTTGCTCGAGAATACTCTGGGGTGTTTGCACAATGACGAATTCATTGATCAATGCATTTTTGAGAATGTATCTCCATAGTTCAACAGTAAAACTGTAGTTCATACCTAGTAACCTTCCTTTGTTTTTATTATTAAAAATATTATTATTAAAAATTTATTATCAATATTTTATTATTAAAAATATGTGCAAATGACTTAAAGTGAAAATTGTTAAACACAGTATAATACACTGACAGGGTATAATTCTTTTAGTAGATGCTTTATGATTTTTGTAAGGATGAATTAGGAGCAGTGTTAGCAGCACAATTAACTAGCAACAGCTAGCAAAACAGTTTTTGTAAAATGTTTTGTTAAGAAAAAGGCAAGTTAATCATTTTTTAGAAAAAAAAAAACACAAAAAGTAAATGTGTTCAGGGAATACAAAAATGTTAACTTTTGTCAAGGGTTTGGGATTATGTCTTATATTCTCTTCTACGTTTCACACTCTAAATTCTCAACAAAGGTTGTAGTCAGTAATAGATCAGTGTTCTGCTGATGAACAGTTACAAAGGTTCCCTGTCAGTGCTAGATTAAAACTGAGGACTGATTTTTAATTCTGGAATAATTCTCAACCTGAAAACTGTTGCTCACTAATCTCATTTGGCAGAGATAGGAAGAGAGTAGAGATTCATGGAAACTGCAGTCTCTAGCAGGCCTGCACCTAGGAGAGGAGAGGGCGATTTGATTTGAATGACCTCAAGTGTGGTTCTGTGAGCTCGCACAGTAAAAAGTCAGATGGCCTCCTTGGCCAGGAGGGACTCGTCTGCTGTTATTTGTCCATCTTGTCAAACCAAACTTCTGCTTCCGGCACCTACTGTCTCCATGGTCAAGAAGAGTTTGCTGGGGAGCTGCACAAACGTGCTGGTGAGCCTCCCCAGACAATATAAAAGCCTTAATTACAGTATGGACTTTCACTTTGTTTTAGGTTTTACTAAGGAAAAAGCATTATAAATAGGATTCTGAAACTATGGCTTTGGGGTCATTCCTGGGAGAACTTTCTTCTTCACGAGGGGCGAGGCATCTGCGGCAAGGCTGGCTTTGGGCCACGGTCACACCAGCAGTGAGGAGAGCATGCTCTCTGGGAGACAGCAAGTCACATCTGGTGCATTTGAACAGAAGGCCTGGCTGCAGTTTGCTGCGCTGCTGAGTTAGCAGACCCTCTCGGGGGTACGCTGTTGGAAAGGCCATGGGCTGGAGCTGCAACGCCTGAAAAACTCTCCAGCTGAATTAATTATATTTCTGGAAATGATGGAGAAATTAAAAAAAAATGAGCAATTGTGGGATCTAGGGGAGTAATTTGTTTTTGAATTATTGCTTGGGAATTTTTAAGTGATCCTAGAATACCAAAAGAGGAAACACTAACCCTGAGAGCTAACTTTTAGTGAGGATCCACTGAAGTGTACATAATATATGAACTAAATTTAAAGCTGGCAAAAGAATACAGATGTGTGTGGCTTGATCCTGCTCTTTCAAGGAACCTTGAGTCCTTGAGGAAATTCCTGACATAATTAACCTTAGGACTAATAGGGCATGGGCTCTTTCTTTCTATATAAACTTTTCTCCTAGAAAGTCTTCATCAGGAGCAGTAGTAACCTAAGCTAAATCATGCATTTTGGAGAAATTGTTCTTTCTGAATTTTAGATTGATACTCAAAGTGAAAAAGAAACCACTATCAAGAACTGTGCAAGGACAGGTGTTCTGTCCTGCTTGCAAGTTCAAGAGTCTGCCTGCCAGAATTCCACAGATGATAGAGGAAGATGTGAGGCTCCTGAGTAGGAGACAACAGTGGACGGGGCTCCATGCCTATTTCTGTCAGTTCCCCATGCAGTAGAGTTCCATGGAGCTGATGGAAAGGGCCATGACAGACACAGGCCCAAGAAGCTGGTTGCTTGCCTAAGGATCACCCAGTGGATGAATCTGCTGCTTTTTCCAATGGCAGAAGCTAGTTTACCTGTAAGTGGGTGCACCTTGGTATCATCCTTCAAAGGAACTCACAGAAAGCAGGAGCCAAAGAAGCTGTGTGGGGAATGAGCTGTCCTTGCTCTGCACCCTTGACATCCTGAGGAGGGAGATCCAGGGACCACCAAGGCAGATATCATCTTTCCAACAGTCACCTGGGGAGAATCTGTAGGAGGAATGGTAGGTGGCTGGAGAACCTAGAAAACACCAACATTAAAATCATGAGGAAGAGACTAAAGCAGAACAATGAAGTAATGAGAGGAACAGGAGAAAAGTCAAGAGAAATTAGCATGTGAAAGTGAAGGATGAGCAAAATTCTCCACAGGGAGCGCAGCCTGACTCAGACAAATCAGGTCTTCCTTAGAAGTTCATAACGTGGAATTGTTTGGACAGTGCATCGTGAATTTTTTATTTCCTCTCGTTATCTTTTTATAGTGTTAAAATACACTGAGAATCCCAAGAGCTTAGCTTTTACAGGTGATACCCATTGATAGTATTATTTTTAAAATTGAATCTGAAAACAGTTTAAAGAATGTAGTAATTAAATTCTCTAAAAATAGCAATTATAAAATTTAGAAAGCTGCCAAATTTTGTAAAAAGTAAAAACTTGAGATCATTGCTTTCTATTTTTGTAAATCTCTTTTATGTGTGTTTTTACATAAGTTGGTTTGATTACTGTATGTTCTTCTGTATTCTTTTGTTGCCTTAAGTTGTTTAGGTTGACGTATAGGAAGAAAATCCAACCTCACTCAGATATGTAGGTGGAAAAGGAGGCAATTCAAGTGTCCTTTTTCAGATAATAGGGAATATTCTTTAATACTACACCAAAACTTGACAAGCAGAGATTTTTAAGCTATTGCTGAAATGCAGAATCAGAAAACATAGCGCTATTCCCTTCGTGATGTTGTATTGAAATTCAAGAGTCTATTTTGCACTTGGAATGGGTCATGCACCCACATCTCTGTGTGCTTTCAGGCACAGATCATTCTGAAAGCAATGCTTACTGAGTTATGCTGACTTTTCACTTATCAACATGTTTCATTACATAATATTAAGCATCACATATTAATTTATTCACCAATCCTTCAGGTAAATACTCAATAATTAAGCAGTGTCAGTCTCACAGTGGCAGATAAAAGTTCTCGAAATTTCTAATTTTCATTTGAAAGCTCTAAATTCATCACTGGCAACAAATACCATCAGATGTGTTTCCTAAAGTAGGAGATTCAATTGTTTTTCCTCTTGTTTTTCTTAAAATGAAAATTTCTGAAAATTACCTGCCTCTGAATAACCTTAGTATTACTGTCTGTCTTCCTTTCAAGTAGAAATGGTGCTTCAAGAAAGAAGTCAGTAGTTCAGGTCACACCTGAGCTTTGGAGCCTGGGGACGGATGCTCATACTCCTAAGTCGGGATGCTCCTCCTGCTCCAGCTGGCAGGATATTAAAACAGAATTACTGGAGAATTAAGCCTTAAGAAATTAATGATTTTTATGTTTCATCCAGGGTATTGTTAATTTTGGCTTTTGGCCTTGTTTTTCCCTACAGGTTCCTGGCTACAGAAATTCTAAAGGTTACAAGCATCGTGTGCCACCCCCTCGATGCTTGTTGAGCTACCAGCAGTTCTGCCCACATTGCTTCTGCCTCATTGGCTCATGGCATCAGCATCAATGTGAAATTAATTGGAACATGACCATGCGTGTGCCTAGGGCCCCTAGGAGTCTCTGGACAGCTTTTTGAGTCATGCTATTTTAGAAACGGATAAGACTATGCCTCTTCCCTCCTTTGATTGCTAGCCTAGAGTTTTTGCTTTCTACATTTAACTTCTCTGCTCCTGTCCTATGTGTGTGTGTGTGTGTGTGTGTGTGCACATGTGCCTGCCTTCGCACACATGAGTTTGGCTAGTGAATATTGCCTAATTGAAAGTTAAGTGAATAGTTCATTTTTTAATTGCAGAACATGTTCAGAAATTCCTTATGACTTCTTCAATAGCTTTTATGAATTTTGTATTAATAGAATAGTTTTGAGTATGTATTTCCTCTTCTTTAGACAACCATTTTTAAAACCTCTCAGTCCAGTTAGATAATAAACATCTTTAAATCTGTATCGATAATTATATCACAAAGATCTCCACCAATGGACAAGGTATATACTCCGAAATTTTACACAGAGGTAAAAGGACTAATTGACAAATGCAAATATTCTCCTACTACGAAAACTTGACACATAATTAACATAATTTTCAGTGTAAACTGACTTGATTGGCAAGGCAAGAGTAATGTCCTTTAGATGAATTTGAACATAAATCAGTGTCACCCATTTAGAAAATGTCATGGTGTAGGGTGATACAACAGAGAGAAGTTGCTTCAAATTGTTAATTAAAAGATAATATGAAGCAAAACGTGGACCTTATTAGTGGGGTACATTGGTGCATGCCTATAGTCCCAGTGATTCAAGAGGCTGAGGCAGGAGGATCGCAAGTTCAAAGCGAGCCTCAGCAAAAGTGAGGCACTAAGCAAAAGTGAGGCACTAAGTGAGATCCTGTCTCTAAATAAAATACAAAATAGGACTGGAGATGTGGCTTAGTGGTCAAGTGACCTTGAGTTCAATTCCCAGTACCCCCTTTCCCTCAAAAAAGTGGACCTTACTAAATAGCTCTGGGATTCTCTCAAATCTGGCATAAACTGAATATTTAAACACAGTAGAAATCTTTTCATTGCATATTTTAAAATATTAAAGGATATTAGGAGTTTTACTGGTCTTAGGATTAGATGAACATATATATATATATATATATATATATTTTTTTTTTTTTTTTTTTTGGAACCAGAGATTGAACTCAGGGACACTCAGCCACTGAGCCACATCCCCAGCCCTATTTTGTATTTATTTAGAAACAGAGTTTCACTGAGTTGCTTAGGGCCTCACTAAATTGTTGAGGCTGGCTTTGAACTTGTAATCCTCCTGCCTCAGCCTCCCGAGTTGCTGGGATTGCAGGCGTGCACCACTGTGCCCGGCTGAATATATTTTAGAATGACACTGATAATAAATATTATTTGCATTTATAAAAGGAAGTCTCTTTGTTACCAAATGTGATTGAAAGCATTGGAGTCAATATACTTTATGGTCTTTCTATAGCAATTGTCCAATATGCCACATGAAGATGTACCAGGGTAGTATTTTCAAATGTTTTCAACTCTTTTTTTCGATTGTTTTTACCCACTACTCCTCTGTTATTAAAATAATATTTTAAATGCACTTTTGGTTTATAGAAATGTTTTGTATGGATTTGGAGGGAAGGAAATTATTTAAATATGCCAATTCAGAGGCTATAACATTCATAACACAAAGAAGTGTCAACAATGAACACAGAGTAGGAATGTTAGCATGTTGACACCTGGGTCATTTCCCATCTCATGGATCCCCAGTCTCAGTAGTTCAGCAGGAAGTAAGATGGTGCTAAGAAGGAGCCCAGGATTCGCATTCCCTGGGGCTCTGCCCAATTGGAAAGTCTACATCCTCTGAAAGTCTGGGGGAAATCTTAGAGTAGAGGAGATGCCTCCTACATCTCCCACCACAGGAATGGAAGCCTTGTGAGGAAACTGCACAGGAATCATGGTGGAGCCCATGCAGTCTGTCCAGGCTTGGGTGGGACGGCCACTGCAGGAGGCTGATGGCATGGCCTGGTGCTCACAGGGAAGCAAGTCTCCTGTCAGGCAGACGTGGCAGATGGTGTTTTCTAAAGGCAATGGCCACAGTTACTGTCCTCCCACGTTCAGTTTTTACTATGTGGCTCTGTCAGTCCTCACGTGGACTCGCAGGGTTTGTGTTTCCTCTCCTTGAATCCAATAAGCCTCTGAACAGTAGAAGTGCAACCATGGGAAGTCAAAGCTCAGTCCTAAAAGCAAACGGTTCCTGCTTGTTTCTCTTGGATATTTTTCCCTGGAGCCCAGCCGCCATGTCTGTGAGGAGGTCCACGCAGGGGAGAGAGGCCACAAGGAGGCCTGAGCCAACAGGCCTAGGTGAGCCTCTCCAGCAGCCAGCAGCAGCACCCAGACAGTGAGTCAGAGGAAAGCTGTTAGCAGCCTCCAGATTTCAAGTCCCAGAGATGGCGCCCAAAGGATCCCAGTGCAGAAATAGGCTCTCCCCTCTTGGCCTGTTCTGAATTCCTGGTCCTCAGAATTCAAGCACAGCACAAAGTGGAGGTGATTTATGTCCCTGAACTTGAAGTGCCTGGTCAGGCAGAGTAAATGAGCAGGGGCATGGCGAAAGGGTGAACAGCGTCACCAGGACCCATGGAGGAGAAGAATCTGCTTCGGGGAGAAGGAAGCAAAGTGTCCAAGTGCCCAAATCTCCTGCCTAGAAGCCAAGCAGGGCCGCTTGGCATCAGGAGGGGATCCTCTGACAGGCGCTCCAATGTCAGCCCGACCAGGTTACGTCTGATCATGCTCCCAGGGGCAGAAGGCCGTGGATCCCCCTGGAAATCATAGGAGCAATGGAAGACAGAGGAAAGCCGGAAACGGGAAGATTGTGTACAAACCAAATCCGTCAAAATTATCAACATTTAAATCATGTACTTGAATCGGGTTATTTTTTTTTCTTGCCACATCTGGATTATTTTAAATTTAGTAACAAAGTCTCATTTTACTTATCTTCCATTCTAATTTTATAAAATTCCCAAAGGCAAGATATTCACATGCATTTTTTTAAACATGCATGTTTAAGTAGACACTGAGAAGATAGCATGGATCATCCCTTGATCCCTAAAGCTTTTCATTTTAACTGGAAAATAGCATTTAGGTTTGTGAACTGAGAGCAAAACTTTATATCACCAACTTGAATGTAAATTAAAAGCTGTCTCTTCCCATTTTTTTTTTAATTTTGTATAACTACACAAAACAAAAATTAGCATCTTAACCATTATTTTTATTATTTTGATACATTGTACACAAGTGGGGCACAACTTTCATTTCATTTTTCTTTTCATTTGTGCAATCATACATGTACACAGGGTGATGATGTTTGTCTCATTCTAATATCTCATTTTCCTCTCATTTTCCTCTACCCAATCCATCCTTCCTCCATTCTTGCCTCCTCCCCATTATATATCATCACCCACTTATCAGAGAAATCATTCAGCCTTTGGTTTTTTGGGCTTAACCATTCTTTAATGTATTGTTCAGTAGTTTCTGCTTTTACTTTTAATAATTCATTCATTCTCTAGAACTGTAGCCAAATCTGAACTCAAAATTCAAGTAAGGGTTTTAAAAAGAAGAATATTATAGTTTGTAAATAATACATTCTAAGCTTCCATTAAAAAATAATGGATCCATAACCATCTGATAAGACACCAGTCTTATTAGACTACTCTCTGATGCCTACAGTATAGTCTATAAGATAAATGACATTGATTGATGTACATCTGTGGCTTCAATGTAGAAGGATGTTAACTTTATGAATAGGAATTGAAGCACATGTCCAAAAATGTTCAATGCATTTGACAAAATTGGATAATTCAGATATCATCAGAGTTATATCTCAACACAAATTAATGAATTGTTAATACGGTACAACTAAAAATGATGATTTTATAGCAAACCTTATTTATACTCAAATTCTAATTATTTGACATTGGCTTATTTTGTTATATACTGATGGAATTCTTACGTTCAGTTATAAGGGTTTGAAGAATTGCCATTTTAAGTTTAGAGTACTTCCGCATGTGATTAGAGGAAAAACAAAGAAGATAATTTGTAGTCTTCATAGGCAAAGCAGGTATTGTGTAAGTTAGATCATATGTGTGATCTTTTCCTTTTGGTCCTTCAAGTTCAATTTCCTCTTCAGCTAATTTTCTGTGTAAGTGCCAATTACAAGGGAAAGGGCAACTTACTTAAACATTCAGCTCTTCAGTTTTCTCCCGTGTAAAATGAATGGGTTAAGCTAAATGATCTTTTAGGTGGATCATAGTGGAAAGAGAATTCATTTAGAAGTAAAACATTGGTTAAAATCCCCTTTGCAAAGCTATTAAGTAAAGTATGATTTAAGAAAGTTGAGAACCAGTTCATTACAGAGTCATTATGAGGATCAAGTAAGATAACAGAATTACGGTAATGTTATCTTAATGTTTCTATAAGGCACACAGAAAGCACTAAATAATATAATTTCATATTCAGATTCTTATGTGCTTGAGGTAGAAATGCCTGCTCCATGCATGTGAATTATCCACTGTTATTTACAAATAACTGCTTGTCCTTGCAAGTACTAGGAACCTTATGCTACAACGTGGATGCATTTTTTTTTTTTTAAAGAAAAACTACCAACATTTCTTAAAATTAGCTATGTCAGAAATGCTGGAGTGTGGGGTGTAGAGATTGTGGAAGAGATGTGAGTATAAGAGTCAGCAAGAGGGACATGAAAGGCATGTCGCACCACTTGAAAATACACGGCAGAATGTGCAGCAGTATGAAGATGTGTCACATCCTTAGTCTGAGTGAGTGCATGCCAGTGTTTTTGTCTGCCAGGAGCGCAGTGAATTATAAGGGATGCTCCATGAGCAGTTGTGAGCAGCACCCCTGCAGCTGTCTGTGCCTCTTCCAGAGCTCAACAGCTGGGTCACAAGTCCCAGACATGAAGGAGCGTTCCAATGGTGGTGACTGTCAAGCTAAGCTAGTGCTCATCATGTTCTGTTTATAAGTTTCTCTCCAATTGACTATTTTTAAAAACAGCATTCATGGTGGGATTCTAAATGACAGAATTCCTCCAATCCCAACTTGTTTCAGAGGTGCTATTGATTGCACGATGCCATCCCCTGAACCACGCGTTGGAGACCCAACCCCTGATGTGATGGTACTTGGTAACAGGGTACTTGGAATATAATTGGGCTTAGATGAGGCAATGATGCTGGTGACCTCACAAGGAGAAGAAGAGCAATAACAGCACTGTCCACTGTATAAGATGTCTGAGGACCAGAAAAAGCCCTCACATGAATCTGACCATGCCATGCCAGTGTCCCGGTGTCAGACCTTTAGTTCAGAACTGTGGGAAAATAAATCTCTGTGGTTCAAGCCACCTTGTCTGACAGTGGTATCTTGTTATAAAGGCTGAACTGAGTTTACACACGTGTCAAGGTGACAGGAATAAAGAGGGGTGACACACAAAATGCTCCAATTTTGCATGCTTCTAGGTGGAAGTATTTGTAGTAATTTAATTTGCATTATATTATTTTTCTACCCACACAAATAATAGCTCCAAAGACTAATGGCTCCCCCAAATCTCCACATATTAGTCCCTGGAACCTGTGCATATCTTACCTTATATGGAAGGAGTGGCTTTGGAGATGTGATTAAGTGAAAGATCATAATATTGGGGATATTATATTGGATTTTCCAAGTGGGTCCAATGTAATCATAAAAAAGTTCCTGTAAGAGGTAGGCCAAAGGATGGGAGACATAGGATGAGATGTGGTAATGGAATCAGAAGTAAGAGAGAGAGAGAGACAGAGAGGAGAGATGACAGAGGGGCAGAGAGAGAGAGAGAGAGAGAGAGAGAGAGAGCACACAAAAAGGATGAAGATACAGAAAAGAGAGAGAGAGAGAGACAGAGAGAATTGAAGGTGTCATATTGCTCTTTGGAGATAAAGACCACATGGCAAGGAATGCAGGAAGCAGGAAAAGGTGTCTCTCCTACAGCCTGGAAGGAACACGCCACCACCAATACCTTGTTTGTAGAATTTCTGCCTCCAGTAGTGTACAATGATAAATTCATGGTGTTTGAATCCATGGTGCATGATATTTCTACAATTGAAATAGGGAATGAGTACAGTATACTATCCCTACACACTCAATTTTTACACAACCATTTTTTTTTTTCTTCTCCAACATGTGACCTTCACTACAGAATTACATACTGAATTTGCCACGTGCGGAAGGTCAGCTGCCATACCAAACTCCAGTGTCTGACCTCCAAGAAGTGTTGAGGATTTGCCATCTTTCCAGTACTCCATTCTTCAGGTACATTAGGGTTAGTGTTAGGGTTAGGAGTATCTTAAAATGATGTACTGAATGGCCTATCCAATGGTTTAAATGCTTTCCCAAATGAGGTTGGTACATTTGTTCTAAAAAGATGCTCCATTCATTACACACTGTCATTGTGATACCAGTGACGTTTTAAGAGTTGGTAGCTGATATTTTCCTGTTAATAATAAGTGTAGATGTAAAAATGTTAGAAGGAGAACAGACCTTTCAAAAGAGATGGGTTTACAATATGCATGATTGTGTGGGAAGGGTGAGGTAGGGCTTGTGGAAAAGGGCATCACACTGTCCACATTAAGTCCCTTATTGTCCCTCATTTTTATTACTTTCTAGTTTGGGGACCTTGGAAAACTAACTTCCTCCTCTGGTGCCTCAGTTTACTCAAAATTGAAAACACCAGTGCCAATTAAGTATCCTTTTTCCAAAATGCTAGGAACCACAAGTGTTTCATATTTTGGATCTTTTTGGATATTAAAATACTTGCAAATACACAACAAGGTATCTTGGAGATGAAACTCAAGTTTAAACACAAAATTAATTCATGTTTTATATACAACTTATGCACAAAGATGGAGAAGAGTAATTCCCTAAATATTTTTAGTGCCACTGCATTCTGTCTATGACCTGCTGTGTTAGATCAGGAACATTTTCCATTCATGGTGTCACATTGGAACTCAAGCAGCTTAGGATTTTATAGAACTTCAGATTTCAGATTTTCAAAGTAGGTATGTTCAGTCAACACTACCTCATAAGACTTGGAAATGCATGTAAAATATTAGAAAACCACTTGGCACTCTGGTAACGCTGGCTATGGGTGTTGCTACAATTGTCACCACTATTATTCCCCTAAGCTAAATAAATATCAAAGAAACCTAACAGCTCGCCCATTACTGCAGAGATGTTCAAATCAGTGCAATGGCCATCCACGTCCAACCAGTCTATCTTGTACATGGCTCGCATGATTTTACCTGCCAGCCATTATAATACTTAGTCACAAAACATCACTGTAGCACATTTTTCCTCCACATGAATGGTTCAATTTCAACAGTGTACAATCAATAAAAATATGTTTCTAGAAAAATGAAACATTTGGATGAGGCATTTAAATTTTCATTGCATAAATCTGAATCATGCTTGGGCTTGTAAATTGGATAGTCTTCAACTAACACATACATGAGGCCCTTTAAATCTGGTCAAACACATTGGCATATATTCCATCTTAAAACAGAACCCACTTATTTCCATCAAGCATTTAACCGTGCCCTAACTTGCTAAGTAAGTTGCATTACTATTTCCTTCATTGGAAATCTCAATATCAATTAAGTTTGTGAAACAACTAAATTTTATTGGTAAACATGCTTATAATTCTTTCAATAAGAAATTTCATTTCAATATAATTATAAAACATATATATAATGCATACTTACTATATATTATACAACTACCATGTATTTATACATATAAACCTTTATAGTGCTCATTTAATAACTGGAAGCTGGATTTGTACAGCACAGCTGGATGGGATTTGAACTGCCCATGCATGGAAATGCATGTGCTGGAATACTTAGGCAGGTATGCTAGAATGTGAATCAAGACATCTGGAGTACTCATCCAGAAGCCATTTCTAATAGTCTGTCAAAAATCACAATTGATAGCTTTGCAGACTACAGCTCTAAATATCTTCAGTACTGACAGAGACACAATAAGATATCATCGGTAATTGCCACGTGCACTGAAAATATATAATTAAATAATTCAGTGGCCAGATGTAATCCACTAGAAAGCTTCATCTCTTTGAAGCCTTGGAATACAATTATAAAGTACTTAGAATCTCTTCTATTTCCAAATTGATAATATTAATAAAATATGGTCCCTCATTTGAATATCAATTATTTTGCCATCTTATAACTCTTTAATTTACTTTACTTCAAATTTATTTATCTTGTCTTCCCACCAGAGTACATG
Organism: Glaucomys volans; assembly: GCA_020662805.1. Taxonomy (NCBI): domain Eukaryota; kingdom Metazoa; phylum Chordata; class Mammalia; order Rodentia; family Sciuridae; genus Glaucomys; species Glaucomys volans. The sequence continues at coordinate 142,551 of JAJEJO010004830.1, forward strand.
GTTAAAAGTGCTTATTCATTTTTAAATATACTTTGCTATGTTAGGTATTATTTCCTTAGACATTTTAAAATTAGATTCCTTTAATGTGTTATTGAATCTGCTAAGAGGTTTATTCTTACTATGTTCTAGTTAATTTCTTGCCTGGTACAGGTTAGAAAACAACTCATTTGTTCCATCAGAGGCTGAGGGAGAGACAGGCTATATCATGGTGGAACTAATATCTACTCCTCAATTGCAGCCTGAAGCTTTGTTTTATTGACTATAAGATATTAGCATCATTTTCACATAGATACAGAATATTTGGTCAGCTTAATTCCTTCAATAATTCAATAAAGATTTAAAGAAGATATCAAAAGCAGGCACTGCATTCAGTTATTGGCATTATAAATAACTATTTTATTTGTCATATTTATAGAGAGAAAATCAGGAAAGTGATTTTCATAAGACACACTTCTTTTTAGTGGCTCACTATTACACTTGCACAGAATGAGTCCTAAGGAGTCTATAAAGAAATGATCCAATTGTGTGCCCATGTTTGATATACTTTATAAAGTTTTTACTTAAATATTTGCATTTGTAATGAAGGAGGAAGTAAAGATGGGCTTTTTTTGTACTAAACCACTCAGACTCTGTGCTGAAACACCCATATCTGGGGTGGAAAATTTTCAGAGGTAGAAAAGAGTTGGGTGCAGGGGAAGTGAGAAATAAAGACACCTGAGCATTGCGTGGGTGTGATGTGGGGTGGAGCATGTGTAAGACTGCAAGATTGGCAGGTGCCTCCGGCTTTCCCTGATCTTTCTGAACGCACGAGGTGGGACTGCCATTGTCCACCAGGCCTTTAGTAATACTGGAAAGTGTTCCTTAAACCAGAATATAAACACACATATATGTATATATACACATATAATATTTATAGTGTGTATTTTATATATATCATTTTATATGTAAATATTGCATATAAAATATTTATAAACATTCATAAATTTAATGTACCTATACTGAATATCAAAAACTCCCCTTGGGAATGATTGAAATGATATTAGAACCACATATAGTTAATTAAATGATTAACAATAATACACACACAGTCATCTTTCAGAATATACTTGGGATTGGTTCCAGAAACCCTTGGGGGTCCCCAAATCCATGGATGCTCAAATCCCTGATAATCTATGACATAGATTATCACATCTTCCTGACTACATGAACTCTAGATTAATTTTAATAACTAACCCAATGTAATTGCTATGTTCACAGTGGCTAAACTGTATTTTAGGAAATAATAACAAGATTAAAAAAATCTGTATGTATTTAGTAGAGATACAAATTTTTAAAAATATTTTTCATCTCTATGGGTTGAATTCATGGATGGGTAGCCTGAGATATGGAGCAACAACTGTAACTATGAACCAAAATGCAGATAACAGATGGTTGTGATTGAAGCTGGATCCTTCTCACATGAAAGTTGGTGTGAGTCTGGCCTTTCTTTATCACGGTCTGGTTTGGCATTATTTTCTAAAATTCTTACATTTATATAATCCACACGAGAAATCATGACCTTTTGAAAGGTTTTTATCAATAGTCAGGGGATACTTAATTTATAAGTTCTGATAATGTTCAAATTTCAAAAAGATCAGTATCTTCGTCAGTTATTTATGCAATACTAGCTAAGCCTGGTACTATTAGCTACTGTTCAAATCCATGGAATGCGGTAGCACGGGCCTGTCTCCTTCCATTGGCTTCCTATGGAATTCATGACTTGGCTGCCAGTTGTTGTTGTTGTTGTTTTGTTTTGTTAACTGAGAAGTGTGCCGCTCACGCTCACTGTAGTTCCCTCTGTTTTGTCTCCCTAATTGAAATGTGATCTGTGCTGGGAAACTGACAAGTTTTACAGTGCATTTGAGCTTTGGGTCCAGAGAAAACCATTGCCAGGTCAGTGCATGCTGCTGCTGCGTCCTCTCCTGGCATCTTGTATGCAACTTTCTGGTTTCTAGCAGCGAATTTCTCTGCTGCATGCTGCCGTCTCAGGGAGTCTGTGAGTTGGTTCTTCAAATGTAGTCCAACTTCCTCTTTTTCCCTAGACCTTTACCACTGTTTTTAAATGACATGATGATTAAGGATACAGTTGTTCAAAATTTCATTAATCAGATACTTTCAAGAAGACAGTGCACGAAACCTTATTCTTGATAAACCTTATTACTTATTAGTGATATATCTTCATTTTTTCAAAAGAAAACTGCTCTTAGATACATAGGTATAGACAGACAATATTATCATCTCCTTAAACATATTGACTGCTCTGATTTGTAACAAAATGAAAGATTATTCTATCAGGTCTGCGTGAATAAGACTGCACCCTTTTCAGTAAAGGGAACTTTTTTTTCCCTCTTCATTGCTGTTTGAACAGCAATTGAATGAGAGGTTCTTCTAAGGCAAACTGACACCAATTCTATGATGTTACTAATGAAACTTCCACTAAGCACCATGTTCCTAAGCCTGTGTTATACTAACCATTCATTACCAAAGGAAAACTTGCTCTATTCTACAAAATATAGGATTAGTTCAAATTAGAATGATAGATACTATTTGGGTATTAATGTACAATATGGTATCCACTAAGATTAGCATAATATTTTTGGAGGTACTGATCCTTCATGCTGTAAGTATAAATTTCAGGCTAATAGCAAATTTTAATAAAAATCTTCATATTTCATGGTTAAATAATAATCATTTTTAAAGATTAACTTGCTTTCTGCTTTTATAAAATTTATTCAGAAGCATAATGTTATATGCTATTTCTCTCTAATAATTGCATTTTCATATTACTATTCCCTTAAGAGAGTTCACTAAACTCTGGATAAATGCTGTTTTATAATCTGCCTTTTATGTCTCAAAAATGCCTATTTTTTGAATTTACTGAAAAAAATGACTTCCTCATGTACTGTGTCTTTCTAAATCTGGAGGACACCAGCCACTAGGTCAAAAGGAGCTTAGAACAGCAGGATCCTTCAATTAATAAGACAAGATAAATATTGGAGTAGCTTTAAAGGTTCGTTTCACATAAAGATTTAGATAATGATCATATGTTATGTAATGATTTCATTTTCATAATCAACTGAAATTTCCTTCAAATTAAATATATATATATACATATCTTACATGTAGATATATTTTATTTGACATATCCTCCCAATGAAACAATTACTTTGGCAAATTTAATGGCCTTCCTCCTAACTGATAGAGCTGTGTAATGTTCTCCATTCTGCTATTAAAATATTCTAATTAAATCAGTCACCCTGGTCCCATCTGTTATATACTGATCTCAAGCAGAGAAGCTGCTGGAATCTCTCCAGGCCAGTGAATATACTAAGTTCCTTTCATGGCTCATTGCATGTCACAAGCAGGAGGACCTTGTTCTTGGTTTGGAATTATAACAAAGGCTCTGGGTATACAGTAAACCCTAGTGAAAGTTATGAAGATTAATCAGCTCTTTTTTCAAACTCTCAGAATGCTGGCAGAGTAAAAGCACTTGCAGCCCATGTCACTGTGCAGGAGTCCACTCTTCACCATGGTCTGGGAGAGGACATGAGGAGGACACCTGAGTATAAGCCCCTTTTCTCAGTAGAAGGTGAAGGGTCCAAGGGGCCCAGGTCTGAGGACCATGGGTGAACTGGGTGATCCACCCATCAGAACTGAGTAAGTACAGGAGATCTGTCTTCTTCCAAGATCATGGCCTTTCTCTCCACATTTTCCAAACAATTTGATGGTTTTATTTTTTATTTTTTTTGTATTTCTTAGAAATTAGCAGTGATTTGACAGGAGGATAAGCCACAGAACTTCATGGGTATAATCTTCCTCTTAAAAAATGATAGCAACGATGGTCTTGACATGTTAATTAGGAGATTTTCACTGAAAAAAATGTAGCATTCTATTTCCATAATTGATAGGTGAGAAAACTGTATTTTTCTCCACAATTGGCACTGCTATTTTTCAGCTCTAACTATTTGATTTATGGAATGCCAGATGTCTTTTGCAAATAAAAAATACTTATTTTTATTACTATGTTTTAGTAATTAGGTGGGCTAGTCTCTGTGACACTGCTGTTCCCTGACATGTACATCCACACACGATTAATTGTGAGAACGTTTCATTATACAGAGTTGGCGATTCTGTTCATATCTCAGATTCTTTTTGGCACTGAAGTGTAAACAAATTAATGCAAGTATTATTTATTCAAACAACCAGTCGTATAACTTACCTATATGTATACATACAGATTAGTATATATTTTTACTCCCTTTATCTTTTACAAATATTTCATATAGGTTTTCTATCAAAGCTATTCATAAATAAAATTTAAAGAAGCATCTACTTCTACCCAATTTAAAAATAAAATTCAGTCCCTTTGAGAAGCGACGTTTCTTAGCTCTTGAATCTGGATCTTTTCATTCTATACCTCCTTTTACACAAATTTCAGGCCCGTTAATGTCTCCTGAACTTCTACTCCGCCTTCTCTCTGCTTGCCTCCTAGTTTCTCCTCGACTTCTCCCACACAGGTGCACCTGTCTTCCACCATTTCTCCTGAAGCGTTCACACCCTCCTTGGCATGATCCACACTCTAGGCAAATGTCTGCATGACTGCCTGATTCCCAGATCTCCTATCAGTCCCCCGGCCCATTCACTTTCCCACTCCCCTAAGTCAACCACCTGGAATCTTCTCTTGGAATTTCCAGCACTGCTCCCCTCCTCACTCCCAGCCACCTCATGGCACATAATCTGTTTCACCTGTAGAGTGATCAGTTGGCACCCTTGGCGACTCACTCATCCCTGCTGAGAATGATTCATTTGAAGTCACATTGGCTCTCTGTCACCCCCCCGCCCACTTCTCCCTAGGACTTTGCCATCGTGGATCTAAGTCAATTACTTTAGCACATTCTTTACATCCTCCAAAATGTTGCTTTTTTTCTTCCCTAACATGTTCCCCTAATAATTTCCATCATTTTCCTTTATGGTGCCTCTTTGCTGCAGCTGTAGAGTAGTTTCAAGTGGACGGAAAACAATGTACATTTTCATTCTGTCTCAAATGCACCTGTATGTACTGAATGCACATGCTATTACAATCTATATCAAAAAATTACTCAAAATCTATCCTTTGCCAGGGTGGCTGGGCTGCAGTGGCCAGTGGGGAGATGAATGGCAGGGGTTGGGGGTCAGCACATAGGGCCCTGCAGTGAGCAACCCCAACAGCCTGGACATCAGCCTGCACCTCTGGGGCTGCCTGGAGAAGCACACTTCTTTGTGGTCATGATGTCACCTCCCCAGGGCAGTGTCAGCCAAGTGCATCTCATTACCAGGATGGTCTGAGTTTCCACTGACAGCTCCTCCACGCCGCCCATGTGGGTTCTGAAGGTTCTGAAGTCCCTATCACTTAGGGAAATGCAGAAGGCAGACTGTCCTTTCCAATTGGAATTACCATCCTGGGGAGTGTCTGAGATGGAAGAAAAGAGGTAAAGGATCGTGTGGTGTGGGTTCATGGCTGGCCTGCTCTGGTCAATTTGGGGAAATACACTGTTGAGAAAAGGACCTGTACTGGGCTTTCCACCCTTCCTCTCAGGCTCAGCACTGGGATTTCTCTATTTTTAGCCGACTAGGATTCTTCTGGGGGAGAGCAGGATGTCACCCAGACTAATATTCTCCATAAATGTCATCACTGTTGACATTCAGATGACAATGGACAGAATCATCTGGAAGGTCAGATGAACTTTCATGTAGCTGCCTGCCAATGAAAAGATGAGAACACAGCCATTGTTGAAAATCTATCTGAAGGTTAAAATTCTTGCTGGGTTATGACATTGCCTCAAAATCTGCAGAAAAGGCCAAACATGTCAAAGGTCTTGGACCCAGCATTGTAATGAAGCCTTCATGAGTTCAGAAGAAAATAAAGACATCTGCAGCCTGGGATTAAAGGTCAGGGCATAAACCAAGTACACTGGAACACAATTAAGGCTTTTCTGTATGTTCATGACCATTGTCTAGAAGACACTGGTTGGTTTTTGCAAGCAGATGATGGTACAGGTGTCATTCTGGAGAATCTGCAATGGCTTCTGTCAATCTGTAAGAAGATTCCATTTTTGGGGGGGATGTTTAAACTCTATAAAAAGAAGAACTGCATGAGTGTTGGGCAAGTTACGTCTTGAGAAAGAGTCCTTGATGAGACTTACTGATGCATCCAAATCTGAAAATGTACCCACAGTGGTTTATGGAAGACTTAGAGGTGGAGCCATGTGTGGAACTCATAAGCATAGAAGTAGAAGATTTCAGAGATCCCACTGGAAATGACAGGTTTCACCTAAGAAGGCCACTTAAAGTTGCCTAACCAGAACTCTGCTTATTGAAGGTTTAAGTATTATCTGACCATAAAGGGACTCAGTTGCCACTCTTATCTTGTAACTTCTTTTCACTGCATTAACCTTACAGCTATTATGAACTAGATCCCTTATATGTTGCCTTCATCCACATGATTATTTATATGGATATCAACTTGCCATACCTGAGAATATACTAAAGTATACCAGTGAAGCCCACAGAAATGAAGATGCAAAGTCAAGTTAAGAAACTCCTGGAAGAAAACCATGAATGAACAGAGGCAAAGCGCCTAACACTGCACTGAAGGAGAACAAGAGAACCTCTATATTTCCATTGCAGAACACTGGAAACCCAGTGAGTAGCTAGGATGTGTGAACATTACTATTAGAAACCCTTCATGTGAACAAGAGTCATTGGAAGCTTTAAGTGAGCTGAAGGGTCTGTTCAAATGTCTTAATACTCTCTCTCTCTCTCTCTCTCTCTCTCTCTCTCTCTCTCGTACACACATGCATACATACACACACACAAATAAAATAAATACACACACAAATACATACACACACAAATAAATACACTTATATTTTTAAATGGTGATCAAGTAGAGAAATAGACATGGTGTTGCCTGTCCCTAACCACATGTCTTATTGTCACTGAGAAATAAAAACTGTTGAATTTTCTAAAAAAGACACTGACACATGTTCAAAATGCACAGAAAATGCCAAACAAATCCGCATTACTTTTTTAGAAAGAAATATTGTTGCTTAATATAGTTGATAAGCTCAAGATGTGCATTTTTATTTGCAGTAATTATTTATAATTGGCCATACCTTTTTCAAAAAAAAAAAAAAAACAGTGCCATTAGTCAGGTTTTCATCACTGTGACAAATACTGATAAATGTCAACTTAAAGGAGGGAAGGTTCCTCTTGGCTCACATTTCCAGATGTTTCAACCCATGGTCAGCCAGCTCTACAGTTTTGTGCAAGAGGTGAGGCAGAACATCATGGCAGAAGACATGGTGGAGAAAAACAGTTCAGCCCAGGGTGGCCAGTAAGTAGGGAAATAGACAGGAAGGGGGTAGGGGCAAAACACAGTCCACAGGGAAGCGCACCCTTCAATAATGTCCCACCTTCTACCATGTCTGCCACCTCCAAACTGTCCATTCAGCTGTGGATTTCTCAGTGGATTAATCCATTGTTGAAGTCACAGCCCTTATCTCCACCCCATGCTCCTAACTGTGAATACTGTTGAGTTGGGGACCATACCTCAACACATAAGTCTTTGGGGTGCACTTTAATCCAGACCATCACAGTATTACAGGAATGGGATCTGGTCTAACTACACATCAGTGAAAATCACATTTGGAAAGTTAAAAAAGTAAAATGGAAATGTATCTGTGTCTTACAAAAGCCCACCAGAACAAAAAATTTCATTGGTAATATAACAAGAAATTGCAAGATTAATATGCTGAAAATCACTCATTTATTATTATTATTATTATTATTATTATTATTAGCAGCACCAAATTTCCAAGATTAGCACTAGACATTATACCAGAAAGAGATGAGGCATTCCTTTTGCACTCAGGTTTTTAAAATTTGGCCAATATCCATATTCATATGACCAACATTGACAAAGCAGACATCTAACTGGCAAATTGTGTGGGTTTAAAAATACAATTAGAGGTAAGAGAAAGGAATATCTAATATTGGCTGGAGAATAGAGAAATGATGTTCTCCAGCCAATATTAGATATTCCTTTCTCTTACCTGCAGTTGCACTGGTCAGACACAGAGGAATGAATGGGTGAAGCCTGGAGGGCAGAGAGTGCCACTCATGAAGAAGATAGGGAAAAGGGTGATGGAGCTGATTACATGCAAAGCCAAGATTCCAGAAAGATTCTATCCACACCTAAAGGTCAAACATCAACGCATCTCTAAGAGAATGGACGAGAAAAGTACACTTTATTAGAAGGGAAAGAAAATATTCCCTGAAAATTCAAAATCACAAATCACTCTTCATATATGTTTGAAGTGTACATTTATGTTAACTTGTGTATGCAAATAATCCTCCAGAGAATGAAAAATACAGTCGTTCTGGAACAACCCGCCCTAGCGTATGAGGACCAGTCCTAAGATCTCATGAGAATGAAGACAAGAAGCAGATCCAAGATTGCATAGAGGTCATTTATTGGGAGACTGGATGTCAGAAGTGTGGTCCTAGGAAGCAGAAAGTCTATTTGATCCCAGTAACTTGGGTCAGAAAAAGGATTATTTATGGATCAGGACAAAAATGACTTTCGCTTGGCTAGAATGTACCTGAAAGAGGTGGGCATATCCCTGGAGCCAGAGGTCAATTGTAAAGTCCCAAATATGATTCTAATGGATTTGCCTGCTCTCGGTTTGTTGGGAAGTGATGCTGGAACAGCCAGGCAGGAGTAGTCATGGTGCCTGTACCTCAAGATGGCTGCAGTCACGTCAAGCTGCATCCAAACAAGAGCGGTGTCAGGTTGTTATTACTCTCAGGCATTTTCAAAAGTAAAGACAAGCCTTTATAATAAGAAACAAATTATCTTCAATCTGGACTCCAAAGAATTTTCACAGATGAAGTGGGAAGATTCTGAGACACAAAGGTGAGCAGATGACGAGGTACGCATGGAAACCTGGTGTCACGTTCAGGAACTGGCACAAGGCATTCATGACAGCAGGACAGAACTCAAAGACTTCACACTGGAGATGTTAGACACAGGCTGGAGATGAGCAGATTCAACATAATTTAAAGAAAGTGATTATGATAATATGCACAACAATTTAGAAAAAACAATGTCTTCCAATAATGAAAAGAATATCTATAAATAAAACTAATTGAAAATTTGAAATTCATTGGTGAGACATACCTCAAGAGAGGGAAACCTCCAATATTATTAGACTTAATCCCAAAGAGAGAAATATGTGAAACCCAAGAAAATAATAAAAATATGAAAAAACAAATAATTTTATCATATTGCAATTATTTTTTACATGAAAAGAAAGAAGCAGCAAAGGAAAAGAGGACTCCTCAAATAAAAAGTATATAAATTCAGAGAATTTTCTGGTTGAGAGAGAGCACACCTCAGATCCAAGTAGAAAATACAAACAAATAGAAAATAGTACAAGTAAAAAGAAACCTACACCTAGATATTTCATGGTGAAATAAAACAATCTCAAAAAACAGAACAAAATAAAACAATAAAACTAATTGAAAGCATTCAGTTAGGAAAGAGAAATCACCTACAAAGAGAGAACTCTTAGTGTGAAAGCTGACTGATTCCCAACTGCCACAGAATTCCAAGTACAGTAATACAATAATTTAATATTCCAATTAATAATGCATTAAAAGATTCAAAATTCAAATCAGTAATGTTTCACATTTTCCTATATCTAAACCCAAAAGCTTTTATCACCAAAATATTTTCACTAATGCAAATTCTGAGAGGCATCTTTCGAGAAAAAGAAAACAATTTCAAGGGTATGGGGGAAGGAATGATAGCAGTGTGAAACAGACATTAATATTTCATGTACATGTATGACTGCATGATCGATGTGATCCTGCAATATATATAATCAGAAAAATGAGAGATTACACTCTTTATGTATGATCTGTCAAAATGTATGAATGCATTCTACTGTCTGTACAACAAATTAGAACAAATAAAATTTTTAAAAAATTAAAAATGTAGTTTTAAGGCATATACACACCAATAAGCACTGATAAAATGATTTTAATTTAAATAGATGAGTAAATATACATGAACCTGATTTCTACATAATAGTATACGAGGCCCACTTTGAGAAGCAGAGATCCAGCCAGCCAAGCACGGCTGGGGAGGAAGACCAAGTCTAGGAGGTAGATCCCTGTTAACCTAAGGGAATAAACCCCAGCATGGCAGGCCCTGAGGAGCTGCCTTGGGGCACAGGTGTCAAAGGACAGGAGTGAATCAAAGCATCGCCTGTGGGTTTCTAGTCTGAGGATGGAGAAAGCAGTCCCTGAGGGCTGACTCCACAATTAGGAAATGTAAATTCCTCCAGAAGAAACAAACACCCAAGTGAAAGTGCCTTTACAATTGCCAGTCCATATGGTCTTTTATGTTTCAGAGATGCAGGGAGGTTAACAAATGAAGGAGACTCTATGCAGCCATGAAGGATGAAGGTGGGTTCTTCACATCCTGGAGCCCCTGTGCTACCATTGCTCTCTCCTCTCATTAACATATCTCCCTCTTCCTTTGCCCTGAACTCATTAAATGTAAAAGAAGCACTAAGCCTCATGCCACTGGGCGAGTTGTTATGTTAGAATGTATTTATTTAGAGAAGTCGGAAGGGAGGAGAATATTGTTACTCAGCTTAATTTCACTTTGAAAGGAAAGCTCAAGCATCAAATGCTAATGCGCTCAGTTTCCTAAACAAGTCCCCTTTGAACGCTAAAAGCAATTCTTTGTCAGAGTCTTCCTCTATTATTTTTTTTCTCCTTTCTCCATCAAAGGAGTAGAAAAACTGTTGACTTTCTTTTGATTTTTACTTCATATTATGTCAATTAGTTATCATAAAAGCTTTTTAGGGACAATTTTATTTTTGCAAATATGTTCAAATAGGAAACAGTCATGTAATTAATGTATTTCCTGGAAAGATGAGGTCTGCGAATTTTATTTATAAGACAGAGGACTGAGGATAATAAACAAAGTTGGTCTTCTCATTTGCACTTGTTTGAATTTTCTCCAAACATTTGCATGCATCCCTGTTCCTCATAGCCTGGAGGCAGAAAGGAATTATTTGTATTTGTTTAATCCCTCATATCTTTTAAAAAGTCTTTCTGTGTGATAAACCCTGGAACTACATCCATGGCCCTGACCCACAGTGGTCTTAGTAGTACAAACTCTCATTCAAGAGTGCCCTTTACTCCTCTGTATCAAGTCAGCATTCTTTGTTAGGCAACCTTTAAGTTCTTGAAAGCATCACGTCATTTCACTCCATCTTGGAATGGACTCGTTCCTGGAAGAACGAGTCGTGTTTCTTCCTGGTACCTGTAGCACTTTCAACCTCTTTTAGCTAACATTCTTTCATTCACTCTTTCTGCCTCTTGACTTGCCCTTCCCTCTAGATGTGCCCTTGGTCATAGGCCACTCTCCAGCACCGATGCCTTCTGGGAAATGGGTCCTCTAGCAGCAACTATCCTCTCAATAACTGGGTGATGCCCAAGATGTGTAGAAGTTTTTCAGAAAATGCTGAAAAGGGAAAATGTAACACACAAACTATGTCTACACTTAAGCAATGATCCTGAGCTCCTGTTTTCCAATGTCTGCAACATGAGTTACATCACCATCCATCAAGCTTGAACATGTGATCTTGATAATAAACAAACATACCCAATTCTGCATAAGGCGCTGCACCAAGATGGCAGACACCACACATTTCCGCTCTATACCTGTTTAGTATTTTCACAAATAACACAAGCTTGTAACTACATATTCCATTACCACCCACATGTTTTCTCTAGTTCTTCATGAGTCTGATATGGGCTGAATCACTTTGGATAATGATGCCAAATTTAAAACCTGGATGATAAAGGAATGCATTAATGACTGCCCTTCTTTAGGGAAAAAAGCTCTGTTTTTCATAATTCTCTCAGTCCTCCATCCTGCCAAAGTGCTAACTGAAACTCAGGGTAGCTCACGAAGAATCCTTTTGAGGTAGGCTTTTTTTCTATTTCCGGTGGGCTTCTCTCTAATTAAGAGTCTTGCTGGGGGAATGCCTATGAAGTCAGCCTTTTTGCTTTACTTTTGAAGCATTTATAACACAGTGGCCACTCGCATGAATTTCAGCTTCTTTTCAAAAGTCAGGAAAATCGTGAAAATTAAAATCTAAGTATTTCTCTCATTGCATAAAGCTAGATAAGCAAACAAAGTTCTGGATCAAAGTTGTTTTGAGTGGAGAATGAAATTCCCTTAAAATAGTTTCACTCAACTTTATAACATAGGCTAATAAATGGATTCCATGGGCTGCTGTTCTGAAATTAAGAATTATCAATTATGTTATTTCTCATCGTGACGGTGTCACTTTCATGACTGCTACTATTACATAATTACCACATAATTATCACTGCATAATGTCTCAGTGATACTTCAAGAAACTCTTGCTGCTGCTGCTGCTGTCTGTGTCATTGGCTCATCAGAGAAACGCTTCCCGGTCTGAAATGTGTCCTACGTTGCTCAGTCAGGCTCCGGATATTTTTTCTTTTTTTTATATTATTGCTGATGGTACTGTATCCATGTTTATTTGGGAAGTCGCCCCAGTGGAAAGTCACCTGGTAAAAAATAGGGAAATAGGGCACACACAATGACATGACAGATATGACAAGAGCAAGAGAACAGGGAAGCCGATGAGATTAAGGAAATTATAAAAAATCACACACTAAATTGAACTAATTATTGGCCACTTTACAGAACCCTTAGCCAACAGGCACCTGTGACGGACAGCGTGCCTGCTCCTCAGGCCCACAGCCAGCGCTGGCTGCAGTGTGGCCCCCTTCACATCACTCCAGTTTCAGCCTTGGCATGCATCTCTTATAAATTCATCTGATATGAAAACAGCACTTACTATTTAAGAATATAGCAGATTTGTTGGTTCGTGCACATAATTAATAACTAAAAACTGCAAAGGGATGTTTGCTTGCTTACACTTGGTTGTTAGTTTTGTGTTTACTTTAACTCAGGCCAATGTTTTTAAAAATTTTTTTCTCTTAATGAGTTATTAAAGGTGAAAAAAATTAATGCACTTAAAAAGACTGCATTATCTACTAAATGAGCCAAAATTAATATTAGTTTTTATACTTCCGTATATAAAGGCCTACATATGTACTATGAAGGCACCAATGTATATTTATTTGATAGGTTTACAAAAATTAAATACACAGAGAGGATCAAATAAAAGCTCACCCCAATTTTCAAACATTTGAGAAGATATTTTCAAAAAACAGTTTGATAATACTGGATTGTTATATGTCAAAAGTGACCATTTAATATTACCTAAAATAGCAAAATCTCCATATGAATTATGGGTGGTTTTGGTAGTTTGTGGCATAAAAACTTTCCGTTAAACTAAATAAACATAAGATAAAATTATTTAAAAGGCCTAAAGTGATATTTAATTTAAAAATGCAGAGAATGAATTTATAGACTTGTATAAAAATAGAAAACACACTACATTTTAATATGTGCAATACAAATGATTGTGAGGTTTGTTAGTCATTTCAGAAACAATCATGAAATTACTCCTTCACTATAATGTTTTAAAACATGCAAAAATAACCCGATGCGGTGGCGCACGCCTGTAATCCCAGCGACTCGGGAGGCTGAGGCAGGAGGATCACGAGTTCAAAGCCAGCCTCAGCAACTTAGCAAGGCCCTAAGCGACTCAGTGAGACCCTGTCTCTAATTAAAATACAAAATAGGGCTGGGGATGTGGCTCAGTGGCCAAGTGCCCGGGGGTTAAACCCCAAATAACAAAAAAAAAAAAAAAAAAAAGCAAGAATAATTTCAAATGAAATGTTTAAGAATCTGTTGACATCATTGAAAAACTTAAGGAAGAAATAAATAGTAAAACATTCAAAGGAAGGAAGGGGGAAAGGGAGACCTCAAAACATTTAGCTCTGAAATACTAAAACAAAAAATAAACAAATAAGTGCAGTAAAATCCTCTTTTAGATCCATTATGTTATAACTCAGAAACACTAATAAATATGAATGACTAACTCAACCAATCAACACAAAATAATTCAATGTAGGAACTAGCACACTCCATTTTCTTTTGACTTATGTTCATTCCCCAGTTCACTGATGACTACAAAATGAACAGAAAAATTTCCTCCTCCTAGGGAGGCTTTTACATAATGTCCATGCCTAAGAGCCCACAAAGCATTTTAAACTCAATCCTTATTTTTTCATATAGTGGAAATGCTGATTTTTTTTTTCCATTATACTTCTCCTGTTTTGGCTTTCAAAATTATTTCAAACACAAGTGATTTACCTGATAAATGTCTCAGAAATGGAAAAAGAAATTACTTTTTATTCTCTTTGATTAAACGGGGCCTTTTGTTTATGCAACTATGTGGCCACTTATATCAACAGCTCTCTTTTGGGGCACTAGTCAAAGGGTCTCTCTTTAAGATACCATGCAACACATTTTGTCTAAAGCAGGGGAGTTTTCCTTTGTGGCATTTGTGCAAACTGATTTTCAGGGACCTCAGACATGCACTGGTACATAGGCAAGAATTCCATATAACAGCCGTACACTAAGGTGAGAATGTTCCTGAGTGAGGTCATGACCACCATGCCATGAGACCAACCAGCTAAAAGGCGTCATGTTACAACCACTAGTAAGACATCAGGAACCTGGAGTTCTGTAAGAAGGAGGCTTTTCACTTGCCTGCAACCCTCCCCCCTGTTGGATGCCATAAGTACCCCCCCTGGGCTCCCCAGAGGGGCTTTCCTAGCTCCTGGAGAATGCCCAGTTTTTCACTCAGCTTTGCAAAAGCCACCTTGCTCTGCTATGAGGCCTCAGACACCAAAGACCCCTGCAAACATCTCTTCACTTCCCACAAAGTTTGTTCAATACAGTCCTGCCAAGTAGGCGCCCTGGAAAATAAAAAGGACAGAGAAAATTCCCAGCTCATGAATTCAGAAACTGAAGGACAGCCATCTGTGGTCTCTAGAACTAAGTCACTCAGCAGCCTCATTTTCTCACCCATTAATCCACTTAACATTCTTTCATTCCATTAAGATGGGAAAATTGAGTTCATCCTATGTGTCTAGATTTGGACTAGATAGTGTTTATTCTTCTTTATCTCTAAGACTGACACATTTGACATTTTTAAAGTGTCCTGAATCAGGCAACATATACACAATAAACTGCATGCATGTGGTATTGTGCTCACCTAAGTGCCTTATGACATCCAATCAAGGTGGAAACAAAAACTAAGTAGCACGTGGTTATTACCAAAAACATTTGCATTTTAGCATCTCAGAGGTTTGTGTTTTTTTTTTGGGGGGGTAGGTGTATGCTATGCATGTCTTTCAAAATATGAAGAAATCTATAACCTAATATCCAGATAAATTAACATTATTATTTGAATTATTTAAAAGAACATTTAGGAGAAATGAAATGCCTAACAAGTCTTTTTCAACAACTTAAAAAAACCGCATGTGAATATCTGTTCTCATAGCTCTTCATGAAATTTACATGACTGATAAAACCATTTTGATTCCTGATGATTTAGGAAAACATGCTATTGAATGACTAAAGCATCATTGCTATTAAAAGACTGATGTTCCTTGGAAGTAAGGAACAAAGTGGAAAAAAAGAAAAAAGTGTAGTATTTCTCTTTCATTTCCTCAATACCCAGAATTATGTGGAAGTGTGCTCATTTAAATATCAAATTTAATGCTATAAGTTCATAGATAAAATGTTCTAATTTCATGAAAATAATTTTATGACTAAGAATTCTTCGTGTGATCAAGAGATTTGGACCATTGAGAGACTCACTGAGTCTGTCCACCTTGAGTTCAACAGGACTTCAAGGTTGCTTTCTAACCCAACCAGCTTAGATTTGCAAGTCTGGCCACCTCTGCACTCTGGTCCAGGCCCCCTGACTGACAGCAGGGCTGCTTCTCACACACGGGGGGGCTGGGGCAGAGAGGGGCTGACACCTGGAGGTTTATTGAATGCAGCTCCTCACATAAGAAAATAAATGTAATTCAAGTTGCTTAGCTTGCTGTTTTCATGAGCTGTACGTGAAAACCCCAACCTCAGTGGGGCTTTCTGTTACTTCAGTTTTCAATGTCCTATGGCCTTCAATGAACCCAGTATTTTTAAACAGAAAATTTTATATTAACTCTCTTAATTAATAAAACAAAATGGCATGAACAATCATCAAAGATTCAAAGAAAAACTCAAAACTCCATTTAAAAGAAAACTGTTAGGAGCCGGGC
This sequence comes from Glaucomys volans, assembly GCA_020662805.1. NCBI lineage: Eukaryota > Metazoa > Chordata > Mammalia > Rodentia > Sciuridae > Glaucomys > Glaucomys volans. Next base: position 158,931 of record JAJEJO010004830.1, read on the forward strand.
GTGGTGGCGCACGCCTGTAATCCAAGCAACTTGGGAGTCTGAGTCAGGAGGATCACGAGTTCAAAGCCAGCCTCAGCAACTTAGTGAGGCCCTAAGCAACTCAGTGAGACCCTGTCTCTAAATAAAATACAAAATAGGGCTGGGGATGTGGCTCAGTGGCCAAGTGTCCCTGAGTTCAATCCCTGGTTCAAAAAAAAAAAAAAAAAGAAAGCTGTTAGGAATCAAAAGATTGGATTAATATTTGACTGTCACCGCATATAGCACATAAGAATTGCATAGCTATGCATGCTATAGTACAAATATATAAAATTATTCTATGAAATATTCAGATCACAGAATGAGAAAAAATGAATTATTGAAAAAAAATCAAAAACAGTGCTTGTAAAATTGAAACAGGGATAATATATCCCTCTCATAATCTGGAGCCAATTTTCTAAGGTACTTCTGTGAGCCAGGAGGGTCCAGGGAAGAATTTCACAGAAGAGAAAATTTAAGTGAAAAAATAATGATTTTCCCAAGCCCCTGGTTTATATGTGGGTAGTTCTTGAACTTGGGACTTGGGACTACAAGTCCAGGCTTTAGTTCAGTTTTATCCACTGGTTTTAAATAATATTGCATTTTTTAAATCTCATAATCTAATTTTCTCCCTTTCTAATGAGATAATGTAACTAATAACAGAAAACAGGGACAGTGCCTGAGTATATCATCACCTAGAATTGTTGGCTAAAATCCATTGCAGTCATTAAAAGGAAAAAGAACAAGTGACATTACCAGATGTGCTGTCTTTAATGGTATTTGTTTATAACCCAGACAGATTCCTTCCATAGACTATACAATTTTAATGAGGGATGCTAATGTGCAATACCAAGAGTCTCCATCAGTAGCAATGAATCAAACACTTCCATTTTTGATACTTGAGAAAGATTTCTCTATACTCAGAAAATAGTGCTAAATTTTTTGTACATTCAACTGTAAAAAGCATGATAAATTCTGTATGTTTATCACTATCACATTTTTGAGTTATGATACTTTCAGTTTCCAATATTTGGTATGAAAAAAGCTAAGTAAAAATAAATAGTAGATTCTCAGCATGAATCTGCAGACTATAAATACTGCACGAGTGATCATCAGCATAATGCACACAAGATAATCTACTGAAATGTGTCAAAAACTTGCAAAAGTAGCACTTTGTTAATAGATGACATAAGGATATTCTAATGCTTTTCTCATCAGAAAACTGCTTGGCTGCAAGTGATCTTCACTAAACCATTTGGCTATGATATATATATATACATATATATATATATATATATATAAATTTTTTTTTACTTGTGAAACTTTCTATCAAATACTTGGTTACAAATAATGTCTTGTAAATACAATTTTTATGAAATTATTAATAAAGCATTTAGAGATACTCATTTATATGGGAAATCATTCTAATAATTTCAAAATAATCATAAATGTCCTAAGAACTTATTTTTCCTTAATTTGAGCTGCAAGAATTAATACCTTGAAAAAAAATTAGTTTAATGGAGATGATGTCTATGAATGTACAACAATACTACTACCTGCCAAACCAATCTTAAAAATAGAAAATAATCATTCAGATCACTGATAAGTACAAAGATAACTCAAGTTCAATTCCTATGTTTTTAATGTATTAGCTTAGTGTTCCACTAATCGTCGTTTTCTATACTTGGCTTTCCTCACCTTCCCCCAGTCTTCTTTTAAACCCTCTGAATCAACAAATACTATTGGCAAAAGATACAAATATGAGTGTGATACATCCAGACAGCAGAGAAACTGTCTGACATTCACTCACTCATTCATTCTATAAAAACTTATGAGACGCTACTATTGCCAAGCAATAGTCCCTTCAGAACATTCTTGCCTTCACTGCACTTTATGGTTTAGTGGAGTAATAAGTTAATTACAAAAGTAAGAAAAACATATATCTTGGTCAATAATAAATATGTTGAGAAATAAATAGACATATGTACAAATGAATGAACAGGTAATGCCTGAGTAAAGACGGCAGGGAGGGGAATGATTTGGCTCTGAAGGTGTCACTCAGGGGGGCATTTCAGGCCAACAACAGAAGAGCAAGGGCAGCCTGGTGGAGGTGCAGAGTGGGGAGTGGTGGCCACTTGTCTCTGATATACTCAGGAAAGAGCCTAGAGGCCCAGGGGCTGAGCAGAGGGCACAAAGAAAGGCAAGGGATAGAGCAGTAATGAGGATCCGGACCCCACAGCAGGGATGTTGCGTCCTACCATGGACGGGAGCCATCATCAGCTTTGGAGCAGGCTGGTGACATGTGATGTAAATGTTACAAAGCTCCCTCTTGTTACAGAGCCTGCGAGGAATAAGGCCAGAAGCAGAGCTGATCCGGTCAAATAGGTTGCCCTCTGTTTGACAAGCCAGACACACTGATTGTGTGGCTTAATATACTCTTATATATAACACATAGAATTCATACCATTTTCTTGTCTTCAGGTGTTCAATCCATATAAACAAGATATTAAATATGACCCCTGCACTGACCTCTTAAGCCAACAGAGCTGCAGTACCTGACCATTGTCCTGGTCACCATTGCCTTCTTCCTCCTGCCAGGGCCATCAGTATCACAAATCCATTACAATTCCAAGAAGGCTGTGCATTTTGTGTTGTTTAAGGAAATCAAAACACCTAAGTTATTCTCCATCCATCAATTATCAGTGAGTCAGGAACACAGAAATCCTCTTTGCAGGTGGAACAGAGTGAAGGTGATGTGATGAGCTGTCCAACATGTCGGAAGGGTGAGGGGCAGGCCTAGCAGGTCTTGCTGGGAGCATGCAGGACTTGACATGGGAGCTGCTACAATGCTACTGTGAGCCTGGCTGACGTGCTGGGTCTTTGTTGTTGTGGTTGTTCTTCTTCTTAGTTATACATGAACATAGAGTATCTTTTAACATATTTATACAAACTTGGAGTTCATTTTATTCAACTTGGGATCCCAGTCTTGTGTTTGCACTGATGTGGACATTCACTGTGGTGTGTTCATACATGTACAGGAAAGTCATGTACAGGATTCATCTCTCTGTCTTTCCTTTGCCTGTCCTCCCTTCCTTCCCTTCACTCTCCTTTGTCTAATCCACTGGACTTCTACTCTTTTCCTCCTCACCCCCTTGTTATGTGCTAGCTTCCACATATCAGAGAGAACATTCTGCCTTTGGTTTGGGGATTGGCTTATTTCACTTGACATAACAATATCCACATCCATCTATTTATTGGCAAAACTCATAATTTTGTATTTTATGACTGAGTAATATCATTGTGTATATAGACCACATTTTCTTTATCCATTCATCTGTTGAAGGGCACCTAGGTTGGTTCCATAACTTAGCTATTGTGAGTTGAGCTGCTATAAACATTGATGAGGCTGCATCATGGTAGCAGGCTGATTTTAAGTCCTTTGGGAATATACCAAGGAGGGAGATAACTGGGTCAAATGGTGGCACCATTCCACAAGTTCTGAAGAAACTCCATACTGCTTTGCAGAGTGGTCACACCAATTTGAAGTCCCACCAGCAATGTATGAGTGTACCCTTCCCGCCACATTCCAACACTTATTATTACTGGTATTCTTGCCATCCTGACTGGAGTGAGATGGAATCTCAATGTAGTCTTAATTTGCATTTCTCTAATTGCTAGAGATGTTGAACACTTTTCATATATTTGTTGACCATTCATATGTCTTGTGTGAAGTGTCTGTTCAGTTCCTTTGCCCCTTGATTGTGTTATTGGTTTTAATAGTGTGAAGTTTTTTGGTTTCTTTATATATCCTGGAGATTAATACTCTCAGGTGCAGTTGGCAAAGAGTTTCTCCCATTCTGTAGGCTCTCTCTTCATGTTCTCAACTGCTTCCTTCACTGTGAAGAAGCTTTTTAGTTTGGTACCATCCCATTCATCAATTCTTGATTTTGCTTCTTGCTCTTTAGGAGTCTGGGTGAGGAAGTGAGGTGGTGCTGGGACTTGATGCTGAGGTGCCCCCTGAAGCAGGGGAGATTGGACCCTGCTGAACCTCGTGGCTGTGCCTACAGAATAACACATGATGAAGATGAAATAGAAAGTAGCTGCTGATAGACTGTAGCAAGTGTGGTCTTCAGAGGGTAGCCCTCCACCACACAGAGAAAAGGCATAGGAGGAGGGAATAGGATGAGGGGTCAGCGAATAGCAAACTTCAATGCAATGTTTTCAATCTTTAAGGATTTTTTTGTAAGTAATCTGTTTAAATTACCTGGAATTAAATTCTGTATTTGGTGTGGAGATACAATCCTATTTTTTCCAAATATATTGCCAATTACTGATGATTGATGAATATTGATGCCTGTCACTACAAATGAATGCCAACTTGATGAGATTTCACACTCCCTCACGTGTGAGGTTATATTCCAGGTCTCTATTATATAAGTATACATTTTAATTATTGTTATGCCTGTACTAGCTCATAGGCCTAGGATCTGGGTGGAAAATCCACCCCTAATATTAATCTTTAATATTATCTTAGTTAGTCTTGGCTCATTTTAATACAATTTAATATTGCCAAGTTTCCTAGTACATTTTAGGAAATTATTATATCACATCAAATACATGGTATAATTTGGAGAAAGTTATGCCTTCACATTAGTAACATTTATCCTCGAACATGGTGTCATACTATACATTTTTCTTAATAAAGTTTTGTCTCCCAATCCAAAGACTTTGACTTGCATTAAATTTATTCTAGAGTATTTTTGCTCCTCTGAGTAATTTCTTTGTTATTAAGAGTAGTAGCTTTCTTTCAGTCATGCTGGATAAGTTTGTGTGACTAGCAAGGATAATACAATTGCATTTATGTTATATATACCTATTCGTTTATTTAAACAATTTACAGATACATTGGTTTAAGCAATAATGTTGGACATATTTTATCATGATTCAATTTTTTAAAATGTGTTTTTGATTTTCCCTATTAAATACAATGTATGTCTTAAGTGATCTGGGCTTATTTTTCATTATTAATTATTAATTAATATTATAAATGATTATTAATAATCATTTAATAGTTGACCTCTAAATGCCAGGGAATGTGTTAGACTTTCAGAATGTATCACTGAACAAAGTGGATTAAAATGCTTCTTTAACTTTATGTAAGTTAAAAAATGGTTTTCATTATTTTCAGTTTTTATCATCCTTTTCTAAGGAACAGGTTCTGAATTTTATCAAACATATGTAGCAGAATATTAAAATTGAACTACTTAGGTATTAACTTGCTCTGGGGCTCATGTCAGTGGAAAACAATGTCTCCCTCAGTCTAAGCTCGTGAATGGAGTGCGTGTGTAGAATTGGTACAGAGGGGCTGAAACCAGGCATGCAACAGGTGCTCTAAGCCATTCGGGTAAGTGCATTGTAATGCTTATGAAATTTGTAGCTTGGAAATATTCTTTCAAGGAGCATTGGCATGATGAGACTTTAAATGGTGAGTCTGCTCTTGTTTTCCTTGATTTGAGTTTCTGTCTTCTGATCATGGAAACCCCAAATCAAGGGATCCATGCTCTAGCCCTCTAATGCAGAATAGGAATCCTTCTCAGAGGATGGCACTCAGACAATAGGACGCAGAATGTTCACGTGTGGATGGAGCCACTCTAAGAGAACGACAGCTACAATGAAACCTCAGCAATGCTGATAGCCAAGTGGTCCAGCTTGTAATAGCAGATCAGAGGTGTTCAGTGAGACCCTGTCTCAAAAGAGAAACAAAAATGGCCCAAGAGTGTGGCTCGCTGGGAGAGTGTCCCTGAGCTAAATGCCCACTACAGCAAACAACTCCAACAAAAGTGAGTGTGAAGTCATGGTTGATATTTTCCCCGACTCTCTTTTACACCTTCCCTCAGCCCCCAAATAAAGCAAAGCAGAAAATATCGAAAAAATTCAAGGACAAAAAAGGAAGAAAAAAAAACCTTGAGAAAGAAAATATTATTGTAACCTTAAAATTGAACATTCAGATGCCACAGCAAGTTTTTTTTTCTTTAATTTATATATTTTTTTATTTGCTTATTGATTCATTGAGCACAAATGGAGTACAGCTATTGTTTCTCTGGTTGTAGAATCACACCATCTGTGCATTCATACATGTACACAGGGCAATGATGTCTGTCACACATTCTGTTAATATTCTTACTCCCCCACCTCCCCGACCCCACCCCTCCCTTCCCTCTATGCTGTCTATCCTTCCTCCATTCTTGCCACGCTCCCCACCCCCCCGCATTATGCATCATCATTCGTTTATCAGAGAGACCATTCGGCCTTTGGATTTTTGGGATTGGCTGATCTCACTTAGCATAACAGTCTCCAACATCAATCATTTACCTACAAATGCCATAATTTTATTCTTCTTTATGGCTGAGTAATATTCCATTGTGTATATATACCACAGTTTCTTTAGCCATTCATCTATTGAAGGGCATCTAGGTTGGTTCCACAATCTAGCTATTGTGAATTGAGCAGCTATGAACATTGATGTGGTTGCATCACTGTAGTAATCTGATTTTAAGTCCTTTGGGTATAGGCCAAGGAGTGGGATAGCTGGGTCAAATGGTGGATCCATTCCAAGTTTTCTAAGGAATCTCCACACTGCTCTCCAGAGTGGCTGCACCATCTTGCATTCCCACCAGCGATGTATGAGTGTACCCTTTTCCCCACATCCTTTCCAACACCTGTTGTTGCCTGTATTCTTAATAAAAGACATTCTAATTGGGGTAAGATGAAATCTTAAGGTGGTTTTGATTTGCATTTCTCTTATAACGAGTGATGTTGAACATTTTTTCATAAATCTGTTGATTGCTTGTAGATCTTCCTCTGTCAAGTGTCTGTTTATTTCCTTGGCCCATTTATTGATTGGGTTATTGGTGTTCTTGGTGTAAAGATTTTTGAGTACTTGGTAGATTCTGGAGATTAGTGCTCTGTCTGAAGTGCGTGTGGCAAAGATTTTCTCCCACTCTGAAGGCTCTCTCTTCACATTGCTGATTGTTTCCTTTGCCCACAGCAAGTTTTGCACAACTGGAGAGAGAGGTGTCATGGTGGATGTCACTCTGAAGCCAGAAACAGATGGTGGGACAGAGAAGATGAGGGTGTGAGGCAGACGCCGCTGCACTCTCTCCCCAGAGCCCTGACTTGCCACCAGCCCCCAGGGAACTGCCAACTTGGGGCCATGCTCTCATTTCCAGCATCTCATGGTCCCAGACCATGACAGGAACATCGATAACCCAAACCCAAATCCCAAAACTAGGTGAGAGAAGTGTAATTGAAATC